>PVLA01010351.1:0-34491 GCA_004027455.1 Hydrochoerus hydrochaeris
AATTAGTTTTCACAAAGTTATCTAGAAGGTTTCTAGTAACTCCTCTGGAGTTTCTATTTTCGATTTCATATTGAGTATTACATGAAAATATATATATGTGAATTACACAAATTACAATTATCAGTACAAAACATTACAAGATCCTTGCACCCAATTCCCACATGCGGTGTCCTTTTCCTGGAGAAGCGATTCCTTGAAGTGCTCTCCTCCACCCATGGACCTTGTCACAAGGCGTGGATGGACTACGACGCGGCACGAGATGTTCAGCATGGCATGATATTGATACCCTTTATAGTTTGTTATTTAGATACTTAACATTTTACAAATGTGACCTTTTGCATAATTATATGCTACTGGATATTGCTTCATAATGTTTGAATCTGAAATTTCCTATGTTAAGCTGGTATACGACGAGAGATTCCTGAGTCCTTATCAGTACACCCATTTTCTTACCTATTTAAAAGGTTTAATTTTTAAATATGAGAAAGTGTGCTGTATTTTTTTTCCACCTTAGTTAAATCAGGTATAAAGTGGGTGAAACCGTAACTCCCTCCTCCTTCCCCTTGGAGTTGCCCTTTGCTTTATGTGAATCTTGGCTTTTCGGTGATGTCCCTGACTCAGCAGCTTCTTGGAGTGCTTCTGCCCCTACCTGTCTAGGTGAATTTGTCTAACTTGTTTATATTCTTTCGGTTTCCATTTCATTATTTGAAGAAGGCAGTTACTGGTCAGATAGGGAAACTTCTCTCTGGCATTATGTCATCACAACTGAGAGAGATGTGTTTCTTTCAATTTCTTTGGGAAGGATACAGAAAAGAAGACAAAAAGTTTTAGCTGTTGTCATTTAATTGAAACAGAAAATAGCCACCGGCTTCTCAGTGTGGCAGTACAGGCACTGTGTTTTTTAGGTCACTTCTGTCTCATCCCTGCGTGCTGCTGTCTCAAGCACTCTGGGAGGCTGAGACAGGAGGATGGCAAATTCAACTTAGTGACACCCTGTCTCAAAATGAAAAAGAGATGTGGAATGTAACTCTGTGAGAAGTCTCTAGGTTCAGTGCCAGTAACACAAAAAGGAAAGAAGAAAAAGTTTTAGTAGCTAACCCAGATAGCTGGTGACTCCGATCTTTCACACAGGAAGCTGGAAAAGCAATTATTACAGGTAAGCTGATCAAAATATTTTCTGAAAACTTTCTCAGGGAACCTAACGCTGATACTTGTCTGGGGGAGAGTTTGGTGGCTTGTATAATGTAATGTTCTCCCACGGTGGGATGTGAAATGCTTTCCTGGTGCAGTTGTTTTGACATAGTGTGCTAACATGCTATCGAGTCCCCCACACAGCATTTCCCACGCAATACTAAACTCAAATCCTCTTTAAAACAATGATTCCAGATTGATTCCATATATTGATCTGGTTGAGGAGTACTTAAAAACACTGCCATCATGTGCCTTAGGTACAGGGGACAGACTGTTCAGCTGCATTTGATTAGACAAATTGCAGTTCTAAACATAATATTAGAACAATGTCATTTAATTGAAACAGAAAATAGCCACCAGCATCTCAGTATGATAGTACAGGCACCATGTTTTTTAGGTCACTTCTATATCATCCCTGTGACCTACTTTTCATTATTTAGTGAGGTACATGAGTGTACATTTCACTGTGTGGAAGTAGAGACCTGGAAGAGGAATTTGCAGTTAGAGTTCAGTTTGTCAAAGTCCCTCACATAATTGCTACCCTTCTTTCTTAACGTATCAGGACCTCCATTTTGGGTTCTACTAATGCAACGCTTCTTACAAGAACAAATGGCTTATAATAGAGTAGAACAACTGTTTAGTGTGCTTTAGTGGAAGTATGAAAATTGAGATTACAGAGGAAGTAGATGCCGAAGGCCAGGAGAATACAGATTCAAAGTCAAGTTCTAAAGATTCCATTGTTCTGGCAGGAAGTAACAACTGAAGTCAGACATTGGAGGAAAAAAAGGAGAAAATATTTCAGTTGGGGATGAGAACATTCTGACAGCTCTTCAATGGTCCCTCATTGCTAAGGACACACTGTCTCTCAAAGCCCTCTCATCTTTGCTGGTCCTGTCCTTATGGTCCCTCATTGCTAAGGACACACTGTCTCTCAAAGCCCTCTCATCTTTGCTGGTCCTGTCCTTATGGAATTTCTGTTGCTAAATTATTCCCCTCACAGATGAAGAGTCCACACCCTCCAGGACTCAAGAATATGGCCTCCTCCAAGTCCACAGATGGGTGGTAAGGCACTGAACACATGCTCCTGCACAGGACTGTGCCCTGGTTTAAAAGGCTTCTGGTTCTGGATTTCAGTCCTTTTCTGCTGTATATCAAGCCCAAGTTTCTCAAAGGCTTCAAGCTGAACGTATCCAACTATCAGACACAAAGAACAGAAGCATCTTCCTCACTGGAACTGTTGTAGGAGCACTGAGTGAGACTACTGGGGTCGTGTACTCTGCACAATGTCGCCTGCCTGGTAAGTACTGCTTGACCATGCAAGTCCTTCTGTATGTTTGAATGTTGGGCCATCCATTTTCAAATTACTGAGAAAGAAACAGTAGCCCGAGCTGATATTGCAAGGTATTTATTTATGTGTAGATCTGGTTGACTCTAATCATCCAGACACCAGATTCTGTGTGTTCGTCTGCATCTTCCTTCCCCCAACTGATCTCAAATGTCAATGGTTGCCTGCATCATACCTCTCTGAACTCCCATCTGGCCCTTTTTGTTGTCAGTCTAAGTTTCAACATTACCTTCAGAGTGTCTAGTTATTTCTGGGATGAATGGCAGCTAATGTTTCCTTAATACTTACCAGGCAGGCGACATTGTGCAGAGTACACGACCCCAGTAGTCTCACTCAGTGCTCCTACAACAGTTCCAGTGAGGAAGATGCTTCTGTTCTTTGTGTCTGATAGTTGGATACGTTCAGCTTGAAGCCTTTGAGAAACTTGGGCTTGATATACAGCAGAAAAGGACTGAAATCCAGAACCAGAAGCCTTTTAAACCAGGGCACAGTCCTGTGCAGGAGCATGTGTTCAGTGCCTTACCACCCATCTGTGGACTTGGAGGAGGCCATATTCTTGAGTCCTGGAGGGTGTGGACTCTTCATCTGTGAGGGGAATAATTTAGCAACAGAAACCACTCAGCTGAAACATTCAGTGGTGATGAACAGGATGCAATTAAGTCTATAACCTCTTATGATCACCCAAAGTATCTTTTAGAAATGAGAACTCTTTCCAGCAAACAGACAGATTATGTAGGTATTCATGTTTGATACCTGTAATGGCTCTGCATATTCTTCTGGATGGATGAGCAGGAAATATCTCTAAGTATCTCTGAAATAGTCATTAAGGAGTCTGGATGACTCTACAGCTTCTAAAAATGTAGGTTTCTTGTACACACTAGAGGTTCTGAGAGTATGGCTGCGTCCATTCTTTTCAGGCAAGAGAGCAGTATGTCTTTAGCCTTTGCCAAGATACTGTTTTCTAGCAGAATGGTGACAAGCTGGAGAGTGGTTCTCTGTTCTGGCCCTTAGCATGGTGACATAGCTTCTGTCTACCTTAAGTTCTACAGCTTTGGAGGTGTGAGTGGTAGAATTTGATTGCTGATTTAGACATAACTCAGGGAGGCCATCAGGTCAGTTGATGCTTACCAAAAAAATAGGTCATGCATTTATGGCTACCCCCACTTTTGATTAATAAGACATAAAAAGCCAACAGCTCCAGCTTACTTGGCAATTGTGACATAGTTCAGGGGGTGATTGATTTGGAGCAAGAAAGGGTTGGGTGTGAATTCCTATTAGGTTGACTTTTTTCTTTTCCTGTAGTGCTGAAGATCCAATGCAGTGGTATGCAAATGCTCTACCACTGAGTGAAACCTTTAGCCTCCATGCTTTTAATTTTTAAGAATGTGACTTTTGGCAATTTAGTAATGCTCTTTGACTTTCTTCAGCTTTAAATTAGTGATAAACCATGAATGGCATCTAAGAAATGGCTTCAACTCCTTTGATGCTTTTCCCATTGAAAGGTAGGGCCTGTGTCTCCTCCCTTCAGATCTAAATAGGCTGGTAGGTGCTTCAGACAACAGAATCTAGTGGAAGTGATGGTGAGTGACTTCTCAGTCTGGTCATAAAGATCAGCAAGCCTTTGCCTGGTGTCTTGTGTTACTTATTCCAGAGGTGACAAACTCATAAGAAGTCTTGCTATCCCAGAGAGGCCTTATCCGTAGAGAAGCAACTGACTGACAGTGGCAGCAGCAGCAGCAAGTGCCAGCCAGCTGTGTGAGGCACCAGTGGTATCTGGGCCAGCTAAGCCCTCCAGTGACCTCAGTGCACCTGACATCTGACTGCCACTACATCAGAGGCTCCAAATGAGCATTCTTCATCTCGGCCTCACTTAGTTTCTGACTCATGAAAATCACAAGTGAGATAGAGTTGTTGTTTTGCAACAGTAAGTTTTGGAGGACTGTGGTTAGGATGAAGAGTGAGAATGTGTGTGGAAATCTAGAGCACCTGATAGCAGACAAATGTTTGGCTTTTGCATGGGTTCTGTTTTGTTCTATGGTTGTCATTGGTGTGCAAGGGTGACCTCATGTGCTGGGGATGATGGACATTTTCAGAGGCTGGAAACATAGACTGAGGTCATCTTCTTTTGGGGGTGAAGAATCCTTTTTTGTGGTTGAGTCCATCTTGTCACACTGGGATTATTTACATGAAACAAAGAAAATGCTAGATAGACTTGTAAACTGGTAGTAGAAGGGGGATATCGTCACTGTCCCTCTCATAAGTCAGTGAAACTTTTCTCACTGCCTTTGCTCGGGATATTTCCTTAGAAACATTTCAGATTGCACACTGATTTTCAGTTGGCTGCTTTTCTTTTTCCGTTCATTTGCTATGTTCAAGTTTGCCCTGATGTACCTGAGAGAGAATGAACTTGTTAATACAGATGGAAAGGAATAGAACTGTTGGTAAAATAGCTAGAGCAGACTTGAAAACTAAGAATCATAGGACATCAGATCTTTAGAGACAAATAATCCTACTCATGCAGTTTCCTGGATGGGGTGGAGGAGTTTGCCTCAGGGAATAAGATGAGTGACAGAACCAATTCTATGTGCTAAGGATGAATGGAGGAGGCCCTGAGACTTAGCTGGGGATTGCTCACATCTATATGTGCAATTTAAGAAAGCAGATATTTGTAGTCAGGATTTGAGAGAATCAAAGATCCAGTTGTGAATGAAGATTGAGTTTCAAGCAATTGAAAAGGTAGCAGGGTGAGAAGTGGGTGCTTCTATTTCCTTCTTTAGTGGCTGCATGCGCTCTTGTCTTGGCTTGTCTTGGGTGACCTATTTCATCTCCATTGGTCTTTCTGCTCTGATATGACTTTTGGTTGCCCATAGCTTTGTGTAGTAAGGTAACAGACACCACGGTAATACTTACACCTATGGAGATCCTACCACATTCTAGGTCCTGTGCCAAGTACTTTCTAGGAACTAATTCTCACAAGAACCCTGTGGGAATAGTTATCAATATCTCACTTTCATAGATTGGAAATTGAGGCATAGATTAGAAGAATTGCCTCGAACTACACAGCTAATGTGTAGTAAAATTGTGGATTAAACCCGGACACTCTGAACCAATCTGAGTACTGTTTTAAAGCCCAAGGCCAGTTGCCTATGCACAGGTCTAGATCTGTGTGATAAAAGTTTCTTGAATTAGAATTTAATTAGCTGAGGCCCAGAGAGTGATTTTGAGTTAGATGCCCAATCCTGGCCATGGCACGTGAGACTCCTAGGCTACGAGTGAACTGGGGTGGGGAGGGAATGTGGGTAAGGGAGGAAATACTGGGCAACTTTAGCAAATCAAAGACTGAGGAGAGAGGCAAGAATAGGTCTGTGAGTCCTTTCTGCCAGGTTGTGACCTCCAGCCAGGCAGAAGAGTTGGATCTGATGTGCCAAGAGCTTGTGCATCTGGGTACCATTGACTCCTTCTTTCACTTGACACTAGTCAAACCTGTTCCTTGCCAGCTTTCTGCTTTTCTGAGGACAGAGTGCCATCTTCTCTTATCCAAAGGACTTCAACAGAGACCTGTATGACTTCTGCAGCAGTCTATACAACTTTTAGACATTAAAAAACCAGAACCTTTGGCTGCGAGAATGGGAATTATTGCAAACTAGGAAGGAAGTTGCATTCTTACCTTTGTAAGATCAACCCGGGCCCATCTCTGTCCCCTAACGAGGTGCAAATGTACCAGCATTTGCATGGCTCCAGGATCTTGCAGACCTCTAGGTTCCCACACTCCTTGATCTCCTGTGCTCCTTCGCAGGGGACTTCGAAAGACATAACATTGAACTCAACTCCCCTAGGGAGGGAATGGAAGTGAGAGACGCTACAAAACCAGCCATCCGAGTGTTGGTGTTTGTGTCTGGGAGAGAAGGAAGTTTATTTGGAGGCTTGGGAGGGAAGCTCTGTTCTTCATAAAACAACAGAGGGAAGTGTAGCCTTCGTGTGGGCAGCTTCCACGAGGGAGCAGATGGGGCCTTCGAGCCACAGAAAAGTTTCCAGATGTCACATGTGCCTTTGGAAGGCAAAGGCCAAGTTCTGCGAAGAGCTGTTCGTTTTGGGAGCCTGTTGAGTCCTAAGAAAGCCTGAAGCCCGTCTGTGTCATCCTCCGCCCAGAGCCAACCCCCAGCTGGCACTGCCAACAAGAGAAAGTCAGGCAGAGTGGCCATCATGGGAGGACAGCTGGCAGAAAGGGGAGGGGAAGGGGTGGGGCAGGCTCAGCTGCTTTGTGCTGGTGCCAGGGGAGAAGGGCATGGGCTGGGGAGTGTGAGACACACTCTGTGTGGCTGAGTAAACCACCTATGTCTTCCCTGCAGTGCTTTGGTTTACGTTTACCAAGCATAAGGCCGGACCTTTGTTCCCTTGGGTTGATTCTGGGATAGGCTACTGATGGCAGATGAGTCACCTGTGAGCTGAAATAGACATTTTTTGAAGGCTCACTTTTGGGCTATGTGTGGCCTGCCCATAATGCGTCTGGAACTTTCAGGTGCCTAAGGACTTCCAGATGATGTTAGTGTTAGGGCAATGACAATCCTATGGTACTTTTCTAATTGTTTGAGGGGTGACAGCTTCCATGAGGGAGCTGGCACTCAAGTGTCTCATTTTATAGCATCTCATTTCCATTCTTTGGCTAGGGGAGCTGAGTACTTTTCTAATTGTCTGAGAAGAGACTGTACCTGAGATCTTGATTCAGTTGTCTCTCTACCTATTGAATAACCTGCTGGTAGGTGGAGAGAGAAAATTGGGGGTTGAGAGATCCCCCCCAAAATCTTAGTCCCCGCCTTGATGTATGTGTGTGTGCTTACCTATAGATGCCTGTGTGTGCCTGCATGTACGTGGTCTGCTTCTCATTACAGCATTAAGGGAGCATTCGTGGAGAATATGGCCATGGTGTTTTCCTCTATAAAATGAATCTTGAAAGTTTAGGAATGGTAAAAATAAAAAATTAAAGGGCTGAGGCATGTGGCTGTGATACCAAATGGGCCCTGGAATCCATCTGCCTTGTTTGAATCCCAGCTTCCCCCTCCTTACCAGATGCACGATTTTTGTTAAGTTATTTAACTTTCCTGAGCTCTAGGTTTCTCATGTTAAAGATCGGGTTAATCATCGTATTTCCATTATAGGATTATTGTGAGGTTGGAATGATTTAATCTATGGAAAGTGTTTGGCACAGAGCCTACTGCATTGTAAAGGATTTATAAACATTCGTTACTGCTATGATTAATCAATATCTCTAACAACCCCGCAGTATTTCATTATAGATAGGCTTCATGTCTTCATCTAAATCTTTACTGAACTCATGCATATGCTTTGCTTTGCCATCCTCAGGAGACAATGCCCCTCGGGCTGGTGTTCTCGGGGAGCTGGAAGGCCCTGTGCAGAAGCTACCCTTCTCCCTGGCCTCGGCTCCATCTACTAACCTCAACACCTGTAGCCTGGTGTTTTGAGTGTCTGTCTTTCTCCCCTGGCCTCACCCTAGGCAGGGACTGTTGGCAAAGGTTGCCATCTGAGCTGTCCATTTCTAAAGGATTAAAGCTACTTCCCTCCAATGTGAATAGATTTCTCTTCCTGATTTTAATAAATTCATTACTTAACTAAAAAACCCACGCAAATGTCAAGAGAAGCCATGGGATAGAATGTACATGGTATATGGCATGCAAATGTGTGTGTGTGTGTGTGCCAGACACTGTGTTGCGTGCTCCCACACCCAGTGAGGTGAAGGAAAATGAAAACCATAAATCCCCTACTGCTGTTTGTGGGGCATCTTTGGAGTCTGAGTCTAAAGATTATAGTTGAACTCTGCCAGTTCATTCATTATTTAATCTTTTAATTGATGATCATGGTGGAAAGATGACGGCAGCACATCCTTGGCAGGGAGGCAAATTCCATTTATTTGTTTATTACTGTTGCACAATTTATCTAGCGGGGAGCAAGTGATGGGAGGCCACCCATGCTTCATGGTTCAAAATGTTGTTATAAATAACGATTAATCCACTTAGCTATCTGGCTTCATTCAACCTGAAGAATCCCACTGGATATAAAAGACTCTGGAGGAGAATGCTAAGAAGCAGTGGAGGTTTTTATTTCTCTGGCTTATGCTTATGAAGTGGTCGTTCTAAAAGTGCCAGAGGTCTCCCAGGATGATGAATATTCAGGAGTGTTGGTATCATCTCTTAACTCCTGTGTTTTTAATGCAAGTATTCGCTCTTTGGGAATCAGGAACACCTTGGGATGCTTCTTGAATTGTCATGTTAAACAATTAACATTTCTATTTTTCATTTGTTAGCTCTTTGTTATTTTCTTAAAAATTCCTTAAAGATAAGGATTATCTCTTAGCATAGGTACAGGGTAGATGCTTAGTAACAAAGGAAGTGACAGTTGATTGAGTTCCTATTGTGTCCTATGCTGGAGACTTCGTACACGTTCATTAAGATATGAATGTGGAGAAAATGGAGTTAGAATTTTAACTGGTAAATTAAATAAGCAGGAGGATATTGGCTTTCGGCTGCTCCTGTACTTTACATCCCTAAACTTCAACCTAATGTAATACATAAACAAACCAAAATCTAATTTAAGAAGTTAAAAAAAAAAATGAATAGCAGGGATCGACTTGGGTCGATCATTGTCAGCAAACCAATCAGACTGTGTCCAAGTGGGGCACATGCCTGCTGTAGCCAATCAGATGATGCCTCTACTTCAGGTTCAGCCTGAAGTGCCCACGCTGCAGAGCTGAGTTTTCTGACTCTCTTCTGGTTATGTGTGGTGTGTGACTCATGAGTTGCTCTTCATTGAAATCAACTGTAAAATTTAGATTTAAGAGGTTCTTAAAGAAACATCTCTCCGGGGGACTTGGGTCAGCGACATAAGCGCCTGCTGGCAAGCGGGAGGTCGCAAGCTCGATCCTGGGTCCAAAAAAACAAAAACAAAACAACAACAACAAAACCATCTGATCCCGAAAATAAGAAAACATAACAGCACATAATAACGTTGTCTCATAACATAATAAAGGCAAAACAACAACAAAACAAATTCAGAGCTATAAGTAAAACAGAAAAGTGGAATTTCATAGATTTGGAGAAAATATAAAACAACTCTAGCCATGCCCTCTTTAAAGAGATTTATGCCTCCTCATACTTATATTCAAAATCTGGCGTCCACATTTACCGTGGACTTCCTACGGCTCTCTCTAAGGTTTCTGATATACTTCTGTTAGCAAAACCTTGAATCCATCAGGTTTAATGAGAAGAAAGTGAAAGTGAATCACTGCATTCCAGGCCCATAGTGTTTTAATGCGGTGAAATAGAAGCTTTCTTGGCCAGTGGACAATGTAGGAGATTGAAGGAAGCTAGTTGGTTGTAAGTTACTGTAGATGGTTTTAGCCTGATGTACAAAAACGGGATTTCACAAGCGTTTACTGGTGGAAGTCAGTGAGTCCCCTCTATCTTGTTTCACCTGCCTTTGAAGCATAGTGGCCTTCCAAATCTCCTGTGGTTGCCCTCATGGAGAACTCTCAGAACCGTATGAGGAAGAGTCTCTGGGAAATGCACGTCTTTACTTTTCTGAACTGATGCAAGACGGCAGCAGGAATTAGTAATGCTGAGCTGACCGCCACCTTTTTGGGTTGCCCTTTCTGCACAAAGTTAACCTTTCTATGGCACCAAACGTTCACCCTTCTGGAATGTTCATTCCCCACAGTGGCTCAGCCAAGTGCCCTGATTTTATTTGGGACTGAGTATCTGTATCTGCTTATCAGAATCCCTATCTTGTCTCCTGTCTTGGAATCTGGGCAGAACAACAGACAAGAAATTCAGAGTCACCTGTATTCACTCCTCCTTGGGCTTACAATGTGGTAAAGGCAGCCAGAAACAGGAATCAAATCTGGGGAGCTGTGGTCCGTTGTGCTTTGTAACTTCAGAGTCTCTTTTTCATACTACTTGGGCTCTGGCACTGTTACATATATTCTTAGGCCAGAAGTACGAGTTGTGACTCTTGTCCATTTCTTATCTCAATATAATCACAGCACACCTTAAAACTCGGAGTCATGATTTTCTAGTAAGAGAGAGTTCAGGGGTTAATCTCCTGGGTGACAACAGATGCATCAGCAAAGGTGCCATTAGCACAGGCTCCCCGGGACTGCTCAGCCCTCTCTGTTGCAGTGGTAACTGATAACTGACTGCTTTGCCATGTGAACAGCAAGATAAAGCAGGCACTCAGCTCAGCACTGCATATGAAATAGGAATCACTTGAATGTCATCAAATCCATGTGCACCCATCCTATGTAAAGGCTGTTACTAAGATAAAAGTGGAGGAGCCATGGGCTTTTCAGGATTTATTCTTTCAAGGAAACTTGGTGTATACAGGTGGTAGAATGCATAGCATTGAAGACAGTTTCACTGCTAAACAACGTCATTGCTTGGGGGTCACACTTTGTAGTGTGAAACTTCTGAAGGTGGAAAATACACAAACCTCCCTAGAAAATCATATTCAGGTGTGTGGCACTTACTCCTAGGTTCAAGCTGTCTTCATGTTTCAGCCCTTGTCTCTCTAAAGCAACAAATAATAGTCGATGACTCATTTCTGCTCTTCAGCAGGTTTTAGTGTCATGAATAAATCCTCTCTCAAATTTGTAGCCACTTAAAATTGCCAACCCTTGTCTCATCTAATTGGAATGGGATTATCACTTAAGGCATGAGAAGGCTGGCTTGCCTCCTAAGCTTCCCCAAAGTTAAACAAACACAAAACCCAAAACAACAACAACCATCATACCAAGCAAACCAGTCTTTTTATTATTAAAGGAATTCACATGCATTTTAGAAAATTTGGAGAATACTAGCAACAAATACAACAGCAACAAAAGAAATAAAAGCTACCCATCGTGCAGTACTTGGAGATTACTTCTGTTGAGATGTCACTGTAAGTATATTTTGAAAACCTCTGTATTTGTGTTGCTATTTCGATTCCCATTTCTGCTCCAGATCCATCTATAGCTAAAAATATACCCACCCTTGCAGGCAACATATGCTATAGTGATTACGGATACGTATACTGTATACTTTAATTTGTAGTCTGGGTTTACTTTTTTATCTTATATCATTAGTTATTCTGTAGCATCATTTCTAATGGTTGCCTTTCAATGTTCTACATGATATGAACATCTATATTTTATAGATGATTAAACCAATTTTTGTGGCATTCTAGATCATGTTGCTGAAAAAAAATCTGTCAGTCTAGGATACCCAAATTGTTATAGACGTTCTTCATGAATGATAGAAACCATGTATGGCTTAGAAAATTGGAGGAGAGCAAATGGAGCTCAGACTTCCAGACAACAAAGAAGGTGGCATCTCAACTAAATGTCACTCAAGTCTGCAACTTGAGAAGTCAAAGACTTGGCTTATGGGTGCCTAGGTAGACAGCCACCAATACTAGCAGTTGATATAGGTTAACCACGAGCTGGTTTTGTGCAACTAGCTTTGTGAGTACACTGCAAGTCAGCACAGTGTTTTGTAGGAAAAAAGTGAGCGGCATAGTTACTGATTGGGAAAGAACTCTCCTTTTCAAGGGACTGGTTTACAAGTAAACGTTATTCCAGTGGAAAATGTCTAGTGACGTGCTTTGGAGCTTTGCCTTTGATTTTTTTTTCCCTCCTGTTTAATCTGTGATTTGCATGAATATTTACAGAATTTATTACATTAATGTTCAACATGATGCTATGAACCTACTAACCATGTTAGATGATAAAAAGTCAGCATTACGGAAGATGTAAAGAAGAGGACGAGGAGGGAAAATCTAACCAGACAAGCTCAGGTCCAGCTGCTCAGAGCCAGAAAGACAATGTTCCACAGCACAATATGAGGACAAATAGAAAACTATAGCAAATAATTAAATTTTAAAAATTATAACAGTAAAAGACACACTGCCATAAATGCTCCTCAAACGCTCCCATTCCCCCAAAACATTTATCTCATCATTCTTGCCAATTTTGAAGTAGTTCTTCAAGTTCACTTTCCTGAGTGTTTTTAATGAAATGTGATAAAAAAAAATATGATGAATCTTGTTCCAGTGTGACATTCAGTGGACAGGTAGATTCATAAAAAGATGGTGGCAAATTCTCTTCCATTGTTTGAACTACATCAGGCATTGTGTGACTTCTGGCTGTTCCTCAAATTCCAAATGACCATGAAAGATACATGTTTTGAATTGATTCAAGACATTGTGGGAGATACAATAGTTGCAAGTAAAGACATGTGTGAAAGAGGACTTCCAGAACTGCTTCAGAAAGTAGCAAGAAAAGTGGAACCAGTGTGTTCAAAGCAGGGGTGTCTGTGTGTTGTATTTTGAGAGGGATTAATGACAATATGTCTTTTACTACAACAATTTCCTTTAAACACGCATGGTATTTTTCAGTTCTACCTCAAGCGTGACAAATAGCATTAGCTGACTATCCACTATGAGATGTCTCTGAAGAAAGTGTAAGTGTGACCTTGGCTGGCATTATTGCAAGCACTTAGAGCCTGTGCTGCCTGCGTTACCTTATTCTAGAATCCACAGCCAAGTCTCCAGAGATATTTTCTAGCACTTATGTCTGCTGTTACATAAATGCTCCTGTTGGCTCCCCACTGGGTTGGAACACCAAGGTTTACCGTATTGATCTTAAACCAGCAGTGTCTCATTTCTAGTCCACCTTCCCTCTGCTGCATCTGATGCACTGAGGTTACCAAACATTTCTCTGTTCCTGGATGACGCCAGTCCCCTTCATAATAATAGCTTTGCTCATTCTAGAACAAATAAAAATGTGTCCTGCTCAGCCCTCAGCCTCTTGTTACAAAGCTTCAGTCCTTCAGGGGGCCCTGAGAGGTCCCCTCTTCTGTAAATCTCTGCTTACCTCCTTCCCTTATTTCAGCCCAAAGGGTCAGCCCACGGGCTTTAGCTTGACTGGTTTGTTCCCCTAAAACTCATGTTGAGACTGTGGCCCTTAATGTAGCAGTGCCGGGAGGTGGGGCCTAGAGGGAGGTGTTTGCGTTGTGGGGTGGGACCCTCACAAACCAATTCATGTCTTTCTTGTATGAATGAGTTCTTCCTGTTGGAGGACTTGATTAGTTGTTGTCACAGGGTATTATAAAGCTAGTCTACCCCTTATGTTTTGTCTCTTTCCCACGTAGCTCCTTGCTTTTCCAGTTTCTGCTTTGAATTGAAGCAGTGGGACTCCCTCACCAAAAGAGGCCACCCAAACTCAGATTTCCCAGCCTGTAGGACCCTAAACCCAAACTAAACCTGTTTGGGTTATAAATTATCCAGCCTTGGGTGGTCTGTTACAGCAACAGAAGTCAGACAGAGACCCCAAACAACAGTACTCTTCATAGAGATCTCACCCTCATGTCTCATCAAGTTGTTTACTTACTTGTCTTCCTAAAAGGAATATTAATTTAACCCTTGTGCCTGGCTCAGTACTTTGGACTGGGAACATTCAAAACATTTGTTGGCTAGAATAAAAAATGATTTGCTAGTCCAAATGATAGTCCTTGTTCTACTTTTGGATACTCATTTTGTAATTCTACTAGTCCTTCGCCTATCATTAGTTGAGTGCCACCAGGAAACATTAGCATAGAGATGGGCTTAGCAAAGTGTGCAAATAGACTCCTAGAAGAGGAGAGAAAATGATAAACTGGTGGAGAGGCCTTCAAATGACATGCACAGATTGAACTTTTATGTCAGGGAGCAAGTGAATAGAGTCAGAGCCTCAAGAGTTCAAGGCTACACTATCGACCTAGCTTGGCGACTGTGGGCAAAGTGCTTAACTTGCTTTGAGCTCTAGCTCTCCTGTCTGTAAGGTGGGGCCAGAGTCCTGAAAGGAGGCTCTGAGGACTAAGAGAAATAACGGGCGCAGAGCGCCTCGCACACAGAACATGAGCCCCGGAACCTCAGCAGCTGGAGCTTCTTACATGATGAACAGAGCGGATGACAACTCTTCCTAGGCTAGGAAGGGGGTGGCGCGGGGGACCCCCAGGTGTGTTAGGAGAGCGGGAGTGGCTCTGTTCTGCCGCCATGCTCCGGATGGGAGAACTCGATGGATAAGTGCAGCAGGGAGGCAGAACTGAGCTCCATGCAAGTCCTGAGAATCATGGCTAACCTGAGGAGGGCTTCCGAGGGAGATGCAAGTTCCCCAGAGGGATTCAAGCCCACGATTCTGCTGCCTCTGGGATGCTGTAGAGGAACTCTACCCAGCAGGTGGGAAATTTAAGTACTGATGTTGAAATTCGACAGTCTGCAATTAGGGCAGAGGTGGCAGTTTTAGAAGGAAAGTGACCCACCCATATGCTCCTTAAAATAACTTGACTGCTATGTTTTTTCCCCTGGCCACAAGAAGAGGGGGCTTTGCTTGGGCAGTTAGGATCTGGGCGAGTATGAGCACCAAGAGGCCTCAGCAAGCCACCCCTGCTCTGAGGAGGGACACGGCTACAGTCAGATTAACCCTCCAGCAGCCCACACCCAGACTCACCCATTGGATGAATGGATGCTTGCACTCATGATTCTGTAAAGAATAAAGTTGTTAGAACCCAAAGCTGCTGTGTTGCTTATTGAAGCCATGATCCTCTTCTAGAAATTCTCTGCTAAAAATTCTTGGGCTCATGGGACATCATAAATCGTTCAGAATATGTTCTAATCACATCTGAGCACTATTCATTCTCATAATAAGCTGGGAGGAAGAATTCTTTTTTTGGGTGCATATGAGTAAAAAAAAATCCTTCTGTTGAAGCCCACATCTTTTTGAAGGCCCTGGCATATGTTGCGGTGAAGCCAAAACTACTACTAGCGTATCCTGCCTCCAGTGCACGCTTCGTGTTCCTTTGGAAACAGGCTCCCCTGAGAAGTCCGGAAACAGAGCCCTCCTCCTTCTGCCTCCCCAAGAACAACACAAGTCAACAAATCTGGAATCCTCATCTCTGTCCTCTTTGAAACAGTTGTTCCTGAGAATCAGAGGCAGCCCACAGTGCATATGGCTGGATTCAAGCATCTACATTGAGAGAACACAGCTTCGGGAATATATATATATATATATATATATATATATATATATATATATATATATGTAAAATGTACTCATTTTTTTTTTTTGGTACCGGAAATCGAACTCACAACTTTGCACTTGCCAGGCAAATGCTATGCTGCTGAGCTGTGTCCCAGCACTATATAACCACTCTGTCAGATAATCTCATCTCTCTTCCTTTTAATCCTAAGGAGGGGTGTCTGTCAGGGGGTTTTATTCCATTACTTTTGCTGTTTGTTGCCTCCTGTGAGAACCGTGGATGTTGGTGACAGAATCTTATCTCCAGAGTGATTTGGGACGGGTAGGAAGAGATCTGCTGTGGGTTGAAGATGAAATGGAGACTGCAGAATGCAGGAGGATGGATGGGGTCCTCTTCCTCCCAGGGTTTTTTTTGGTGTGCCTTCTACTACATTTCTTTGTTTTAGATTGAACCCAAGGTTTTCTTATTGAGCTATTTCCCCAGCCCTTTTTATTTTAGTTTATTATTATTATTTTTTAATTTTGAGATAGGGTCTGTCTAAGTTGCCAGGCTGGGCACAAACTTGGAATCTTTCCACCTTGATTTTCCAGAGGGCTATCATGACAGGTGTGAGCCACCAGGCCTGGCTCTGTCTTCTAAATTTCACATAAGGCAGATAGTACACTGAAGTTGTCAGAGGAGGGCTGGTGAGATAGCTCAGTGGTAGAGAATTTTCCTAGCACGTATGAAGCCCTGGGTTCCAGTCCCAGCATGAGAAACATACATACATACAGCAGAACCTGGGGAAACAAGAGGAGGGACCAGTGGGGCTGGCTGCTTGGAGCCTTCTAACCAGGTCTCGAGGTAGAGAGATTAGAGGACTTTCTGATCTTATGTGAGGCTCATCCCAGATTAGCATGTTAGTTGACAAGAAAAGGACTTAAACCCAAATCTTCATTCCTGGACTCCTTTAGGATTCCAGTAGAGCCGGGGCGATGGCAGTCATGGTCAGTGCTCATGGTCAGTACCTCAATGCTTTGGAATTGAGTTCCTGTCCCTTTTGAAGGTCTTGTAAATGACCTTTATAATACTTAACATCAGACAGAAGTGAGTTTTTGTACAGAAGATGGGGATTTTGTTTAGTCTTCTGAGGACACTTGCATTGTTAAAAGAAGTTGGTTTTCATTAATGAAAGAAAGAAGAGAGAGAGAGAAAGAGAGAGTCAGACGAGAATGAGAGACAGAGCTGCTGTGTCATGATTTTGGTTAGTGGAAATACAGGTTTGCTGGGATGGAAATGTCTGGTTTCTTCAAAAAGCTGACTTCAAAATAAGCAGAATTCTCTTTTTAAAATTCCTTTAGCATTTGGATTATGGAATGAATTGTTATTAATGGGTTTGTTTCATTTTTTTCTCTTATTTTTGTTTTTCCTCTTCAGAGGGTATGTTTCTTAGAAATGCAGTGATACTTTGATACTTGTTGAACTTGAGAATTGCCACATTTCGGGGTGAGAATTTTTTCCCCAGTACTTGTAGTTTGGTACTCCATGAACAAGCTAGAACTTGTGAGTGCTGACTGCCTTGTAACTCCCTACCTTTCCAGTTAAAACAATTTGTTTCCTGCCTGCCTTGCCTCCAGGAACCAGTTAACAATGGTGCGGAGGTACCACTGTGCATAGATGAAAAATTCAAACACTGGGAGCTGGCAGAGTCCACCCAAAAACAGATTACATGGAGTGGCATTGAGGGTTTGGTTATATAAATGGTGCACAATTTTCTTAGGTCAAGCCAGGCAAAACATTTAATAGAATTATCCAGAAGTGAGCATGAAAGAAGGACGTCAAGAGCAGCAAACAACGATTTCCTGCCGCTGGGAGGTAGGTGGGATCAGGGGAAGCAGAAGAGGACAATCAGCGGGGAGAGTTCAGGAACTGGTGTATGAACCAAGAGTGCCCCTGTCCGGGGAGCCACTTCAGGAGAGACAGAAGCAGCTTTAAACAGTATTGTGTGCTTCAAGCTCCTCCTCTGGGAAGAGGAGTGGGGAGCTAAGGAAGATGCTGAGAGTTTGCAGATGGATTGCCCTGCCCGTGGGTGGGAGGGAGGAGCAGGACCTGTCATCTAAGGTCAGGCAGAAAGTTCGACGACTCATCCAAGCCTGTGTCCTGGGAAAGAAGAGACTGAGTGGTCAGGACCTGGAGAAAAGAAGGCAGGAGTTATGGGGCTCTGGACCTCACATTATGAAGGAGCGCTGGTGGGGGAGTCCTCCAGAGACGGCTGAAGTTCAGAAATCTTTCATGTGGGTTTTTCCAGCTGGGACAAATATGGAAACTCAGGGGATAGTTTTCTTTGGCTTCCAGACAGATGTTAGGGGGAAGCTAAGGCATTCCAGAAGGAAAGGAAGATGCAGTAGCCACAGATGGAAGATGGTACAGAGAATAAGAAATGCTTGAAACCTTCAATTTAGGAAAATGTGAAAGGGCAGGGCGTGGCCCTGGGATGTGGGGAGGTGCAGGCCTGGATTTTGATGGAGGCCAGCTGCTGTGTTATTATGGAGCAGAGCCTCGCTGAGAGAAGTTCAGGGCTCCAGTATGTGGGGCTGGAGAGGAACAGAAGGGATCGGGAAGAAATTATTGAGGGGAATGAGACATTTTAATGAGAAAACCTTATAAAAAGGTCTTGAGGAAAGAATGGGAACTGGTCCTTTTCTTCTTTCCAGGAGGTGTCTTCTATTGATAGAGGAAATAGTGTTTGATGATTTTCTTCCTTCAAATGACTATTAACTGAATGGGTGGTGGTGTTGGGACAGTGTTGTGCCCTCTGACCTTTAGGGAAAGCTGCAACCCTCCCCCGCCCATGTTTCGGTTCTTCCTTTATTCTTTTAATATCTTTCATGCACCCCTTCAGTAAACTGCAGTGACTCCTAATTTATGGTTAGTAATAGTGGCGCGGCTCTCGATTAACGAATGTTGAGTTTAGGAAACCACAGCTGCTTGGGAGTTGGGGTTAGGATTGGGAAGCACTGTACTGTACCGGTCATACCTGGTTTGGGGTGGAGAGAGCTTTCTGAATACAGAGGATACAGGCCTCATGTTCTTGTGTTGTGTTCCCTGATAATTTCCTGAAATTCTGGAATGATCGGGCAGTCTAGGGCCATCTTTTGGAGATGCTCTTGTTCCTGTGGGAAATATCTTAATTTAGAACAGTGCTGAGGAAGAAATCCAGGCCCTAAATGCACTTCTTTTGGCCACAGCTGAGCAAATCCAGACGAAAAGGAAAAAGCTAAGCGGTGACTCTGTGAGATGCACGGAGGCTTTAACTGCTCTGAATTGATCTGAATGAATGAGGGAGGGGCGTGGATAGAGACTTTCAAATGTTGGCTCAGACTTGCCTTCGCGGAATAATCCCATTTAGTTGTTATAAATTATTTTTAGACATTGCTAGAGTCACGTGATAATATTTTGTTTTCAATTTTTGCATCTATGTTTATGAGGGGAATTAATCTGTAATTTTATTTTTTCATGCCAGTTTTGTCTGTTGATTTTATTCTATTACTTTGGTTCAGGTCACAAGTTTTGTTAGTCGAATAAACTGCATATTCTCTGAAAGACTTTATGCAAGATTGGAAATATATTTTCCTTTATTATTTGGTTCAAGTCTACTACAGATCCTTCTGGACCTGATGTTTACCTTCGTGGAGAATAATTTTAATTGCAGAGTTGATTTCTTTCTTTTCTTTTAAGAGACAGGTTCTTGCTGTGTTGCCCAGGTATGCACCAAACTCCTGCACCCCAGAAATCTTCCTGCCTCAGCCTCCTATGTAACTGTGACTATGGTCACGTGACATTGTATTATAAGTCATCTGGAGATGCTTTGAAATGTGCGGGAGATTGTGTGTAGTTATAGTGCAAATGCTGTGCCACTTTAGATAAGGGACTTGCCCATCCTCAGATTTTGGTATCTGTAGGAGGTTTTAGGGTCAATTCCCCTATGGACACTGAAGGATTACTTTCTTATTTTTATGATATTTAATTCTAAGTATTAATTCTTATCATGATATCTACATCAATGTACAAATTATGCAAAAGTCTGTAAGTGTTGAAATTTCTTCAATTTAAAGTCAGTCTTATTTAGTTACTTTGCAGAGCTGGGGATAGAATCCAGGTGTGCCTGCTCAGCAAGCACTCTACCACTGGGCTGTATCCTCTGCGCTAAAGGAAAATTTAATAGAGTTTTATCGTAATTGCTCTGGGGTAAAAGGATTTGCATGATACTTGGTTTTAAAAACTGTTTTGAGCAATTTTTTGTGGATAAGTTCCATCCTTATCTTTTATAAATACTCCACGTTTTAGAGAGTAAGTTTTATACATTAAATGTAACTTCGTACAACGTGTTAATACTTTTATATCCTTTGTTTTTACTTCTTGGCCTTCCTTTTTGCTTAGAATGTGGCCCTTAGGATATCCTGTTATGTGCAGAATTTTCAGTTCTCTTTGTTTCGCATGGACACCAGTCTGTCTCCTGTTCCCTTAGGCCTGGCTCTTAATCTCTGAAATTCTACATTCTTAGCATCAGCATTTTCCCAAGGCATCCCAGCTTTGGTGTTTGCTCAGAAGCTTGAGGTTATAAAACATTTTTTGGCCCTTGGGGATTTTCCTCTTTTCTTGTAAGCTCAGCAATGTCTTTACAATATAGTTATTGTAATTCTTCCATCACTGGCTGTTTGGCAGCAGACTGCTGTTTCTCTGAAGCACTATATTGCCTGCTGCAGAATTCTCCAGATGTTCTTACCAGGTCCACAGATAGAACTCAGCCCTTCTCACCTTTCGCTGTAGGTCAGGAGTAAAACACAGTTTTCAAGGATACCCAGAGATCTTTCAAGTTCTTGGTAAAACTTCTTGGTATAAAGAAGGTACCACTAGAACACAGAGCTTTCCTTAAAGGCAGAAGCAAGAGCATTATTTTTTTTAATTAAAAAAATTAAAAAAAAATTTTTTTGAGACAGAGTCTTGTTAAATCCCTAGGTTGTCCAGCCTGGGTTCTAAGTGGTGACCCTTCTTTCACAGCCTCCCAGAGTGCTGGGATCACATGTGCACTCCACACCTGTCTAAAATGAATGCTGTCATCCCTCCGGTCCTTGTTTTTAACGTATGGCTCTACTCTACTCTGTTCCATCCAGCTGGAACAATTGATCTCAAATTTTATATCAATGGGTCCCTTCCTTTTCATACAGAAGTGTTTTAAGGAAGAATCTCAAAGAAAGGAAGGCTATGTATGACATTTTGAAGGAAGGGAAAGACACAGAATGAAGGAAGCAAAAGGAATGAGGGAAACAGGGACCTGAACACTCTTGGTTTAGGCCTAAATGGCATAGTAAAGTGAGAGCCTACATGTTCTGGGCTCTTAAATTTGCAGAAACAGGTCTCTTCATAATTTATTAAAAGTATAATAAGCAGATTAAGCTAACAAAGCTTTTCTATTGTCTCTGTGGTTTGATTTTCGGGGCTCAGGGGAGCAGGGTTCAAAAACATAAGAAACATCCCTTCAATTAAGTGTTTACAATATATTTTGCCGGAGAAGCTAGAAACAACAACAGGAACAATACACAGTGCTGCAAGACCCCTGGCGGTGTAGACAATTAGAATGGTAACAGGGTTCATTCAGAGCAAGTTCACTGGAACCCAAGGGTCAGATAAGAGGGTGGAGAAGGAGAGACAGACAGAGAGAAGCAGAGAGAGACAGAAAGAGACAGAGACAGAGAGTGACAGAGAGACACAGAGAGACTGAGACTTAAAAAGACAGATTCTATTTTAAGGGGCCAAGATAAAGCAGGGCTCAGCTCCCCACATGGAGGAAATGTCTGTTTCCTCTCTCCTCATAGGGACCTAATTGTGGAACACAGTTTGCCTTTTTGATTTGAATTCCCAGTCTATTCTGTTTGTCTCAATACACGGCTTTTGAAGCCTCCTACAATTATATTACGATTCTTGCTTGTTATTAGTTACTTTAGACCCTAATTGGACTATGACCAATGCATCAGCTCTTCTTGGACAGTAATTATGTAAGAAATAAAAAACAGTTGTGAATTTCAGTTTTTCTATAATTTGCAACTTTTTAATTCCGTGAAATACCTTCAGTGAATAATTAGTTGGTATTTGCAAATGCTTAGCTCTCTCTAGAGAAAGGTGCTATATTAATATAGAGAAATAGACCCTTTGGTGTCAAGCTTAGTACCTCTGAGCCTGGAAGGACCAATTAGCCAACAAAATAAATTCATAGAACAAAAGCTGATTTGATAATCTGTTACACAGAGGAGTCAAGGCAAAGAAACAATAATCACAAGTGATTTTGCCTGGATAAAAAGAGAGAAGACTCTACGAGCCACTAGAGAGAGAAGACTCTCGATTTTCATCTTGTTTTTGATGTTAGTTTAACCAGTGTCTGCTAAGGGGATGGGATATTTAAGCTACTTTTGTGTGCGGGCGAGGACTGAGCCTGTCATCCTGACGTATAATTTGGTGGAAGGGGTAGGTAGCCTCGCAACGGTGGGTACCAGCCCCAGGTTCTAGCAGGTAAACCTCAAGGGGGTTAAAACATCTTTTGAAATAAGCAGAAGCCATTTGATGATAGCCTGGGAGATTACAAAAAATCAGGCACATAGTGAAAAAGAATGACTTTTCTCATAGGGAACTGGGAGCTCCAAGAAATAATGTGGTGTTATAGTAACTAAATCTCAGTCCTCACTCTGGAACCATCTTCCTTGGATAAATACTATATATTAGCTCTTGGTTACAGCCGTGTGGAAAGGCCTAGTTATGTTCCAGGGCCTAGGCCTGGGACTGCAATTCTCTGGAAGCCGATTTCTTACTGTCGGGCTTGATTTTCTAACTAGCTCATCTCCACAATTCCACCCATCACTCTTGGGCTCCATTTTACTACAGACCTGCTCCTTCCAGCCCAGAGTCAATTCTGCCTCCTATATTTCTTTTTGTCTTGGAATTTTCAATGCCTTTTTTTTTTTTTTGGTTTTACATTAAGCGCTTTGAAAACATCATTATAGAAAAAACATGTTTCTGTTTCTTGCATAATCTCCTTTCCTCACTGGGTGCTGTTGCCCTCAAGAGATGTGCTGAGAGGTGCCGCGTTAATCCCGGGGTAATTCCTCTAATGAGTTGGCCTGAGCTGCTATAAAAATAGCACTGACCACAGAATCTTATTTCACTCGGTTCTGGAGGCTGCAAGCCTGAGATCAGGATGCCAGCATAGGTGGGTAACAGTGAGGTCCTTTCCGGCTCCTGGCAGCTTTGTACGGTGTCCTTGTGTGGTGGGTAAAGACTGTCACTGCTTGCTGTCCTTCATTCCCCACTGCAGGTCTAGGGTTTGAACCCAAGGCCTTTGTGCCGAGGTGTGTCCATGTCCTCTTTTCATTTTTCACTTAAAGCCAGGATTTTGCTAAACTGTCTGGGCTTGAATTTATAATCCTTCTGCCTCAGCCTCCCTGAGGACTGGGCTTGCAGTCACTCTGCCCTTTTCTTTGGAAATCACTGATGACCTTCACAAAGACTGTATTCTTCTGGCCTTGTTACCTCCCCAAAGCCCCAGCTGCAAATACCACCATATTGAGGGCTGGATTTCAACAAAGGAATTTTGGAGAAAGGCTCAAAATTCAATCCACAAATCCTCGATTTTCAGGTGAGGCAAAAGAAGCCATAGAGTTTGTAACTTACGGCAAGGCCATTGAAACGGTAGACTGGTTTTTTTTTTTTTTGTCTTTTTGAGACAGGGTCTCTATGCAGTTCAGGCAGGCCTTGAACTCATTTTGTAGCCCAGGCTGGTCTCTAACTCACAATGATCCTCCTGCCTCGGCCTCCCAAGTGCTGGGATTACAGGTGTGAGCCACCACGCCCAGCTGGCCATTGAAAAGGAAAGCAGTTAGAAGAATGCTCCTTACTCAGTAAACTAAGAGGACCGTGAACTGTGAAGTCGGCCTTCTCTATTTGTGGTGGGAAAATTCTCTGTGTTTAACCAGCTGTGGGTCAGAAACATTTGAAAAAAAAAAATCCAAGAAAGTTCTGAAAAGCAAAATCTGACTTGGTTGAGTCCTGAGCGCTCTGCTGAATCCACACGAAGGGGCAATGTGTAGCACACTTTGCCGTAGTCTCTATGGCTCTGCCAGACCCGTCTCTCTCCAGTACTGGTGTTTTGAGCTCTGTTCACCTCCCATTTCCTTTTTGTGTTATGCAATTAAGTCTACAGTGGCTGCACCTGTGCTGAGCATGCGCAGACTGTCTTCTTGTCAATATTCCTTGAAAATGCAGCGTAACAACTATTTACAAACCATTTACATTGCAGTAAGCAGGGTAAGTTATCTGGAAGTGATTTAAAGTACATGGGAGGATGTATGTAGGTTCTATGCAAATCCTATGCATGTTATATAAATGACTTGAGCATTTACAGATTTTGGCATCTGTAGGATGGAAATGGGGATCATGGAACCAATGCTCTGGGAATACCACGGGGTGACTACAATCAGAGGGGTTGATGAATACATCAGACCATGTTAGAAAGGATAGCGTATGGAAGCAAAGAAATCCTTTGAAGCAAGGTGATTCAGAGTGGGTGGTCCTCAACTTTTGCCTGGCCAGCACCCACAGGAAGTGGAAACACGTGTAGAGTACCCTGGGTTTGCTTGGGGCCGGGGATGAAGTGTCCAAGGCCCACTGTACCTTGGCAGCTGAGGGATCAATAGCTCTGTCTCCCCATAATCCATTCTGCAAAGTGGAGATTTAAACCTTTGGAAATAGACTTGGGCGTACGATGGGAAGCTTAGCTAAAAGGTTATGGCAACTGGGAATGAGGGAGGCTGAGCAGCCAGGCCAGCAGGGCCGGTGAGGTGCAGAAAGACAGGAGTTGTGCCAGCCCCGTTACAGGTGCACCCAGGGAGGTGAGGACAGGCGTGTGCTCTCTCCAGGGGCACCCTGGGAAAGCGGGGCCTCAGACTTGGGGTACGGTTGGTCTCGAACCAAGAGTCGGGCTGAGCTGCACTTGGGGCGGGTGCAGTGGGCAGGCAGTCAGGCAAGGCTGGGCAGGAAGCGGTGGTGCCCTGGCCTCTGGCTGTGCTCGGTGCCGTGATTTCCTTTCAACTCCTTGCTAGGCAGAGCGGGCAGTGCGTGTGGGAAGCTCCTAGGGGACGTGCCGAACCCTTCATCTGAAGGCTCCTGGCCAGTGTGGAGTCCTTTCCCAGCAGAAACTGGGCCAGACTCTAGTCCTTTCCTCCAGGAAGCTTTTGTTTTATTTTATTTTTTGAAGTGTTAGCGCTTGAACCCAGGGCTTTGTGCATGCTAGGTGAATGCTCCACCACTGGGCCACAGCCGCACCCCTTTCGATTTCTGTTTAGAGATAGTGCCTCGCTAAACGAGCGGCCCAGACAGTGTGAGTCCTCCTGCCTCACCCTCTCAAGCAGCCAGGACTACAGGCATGTGCCACTGTGCCCAGCTCCGTGAAGCTTTTATGAGCCATAAGCAATATGATGATTTCCAACTTCAATCCTTACTTATGACAAAAGTTATTTTACTTTAATTATAGAAGCAATCATTTTTAATTTAGATAAGGTGAAAATACAAAGGATGAGCAAAAACATCCGTGACCCCTGTATGGTGTCTTGATGTATTTTCTTGTCGCCGCGTGGAAGTCCAGTGGCTGAAACCAGGGGCTACCGTCAGAAAGACCTGCCTTTGAGCCTCAGCTTTGCCACGGAGTACATATTTAGTCCCAAACAACTTACTTAACCTCTCTGTATTTTATTTTGCTACTTACTTCAAATATTCACTAAAAATCTTTTATAACATGTAGGTATTGATTAATGTCTTTCTTTGGGCAATGATAATAACCAGCTAGCAATGAATATAAAGTGCAAAGTATAGTTTCTTAGTATGCGGTAGATGTTTAGCAAAGAATAAATTTTTTTAAAAAACAGGGGCCATGTGCTATGTGGCCTTTTAAGCAGTGTTTTAAAATTTAATGGTGTCATATAAGCACATTATATACTAACTATTCTTAAAGCAGAGTTGTTAAAAAGCTTCATGGTGTTTCTCCCTTTAGGTTCTTATTCTTCAATGCACTGTCTTGACCTAGCAATCATAAGATTTGGGCTGAACCGTGTAATAGGTGAATGTGCTTCAGCAGTCACTTTTATGTTTGATGGTGAATTTTAAATTGAAAAAGTTCCGTTTTGCTCTTGCCAAGTCTAGAGTCCACACACCTGATTTTTCATTAATTAGCGTCCCTGAAGTTAAAAGTTTACACAGGAAATTAAGAGCCACCAAATATTCACTAGCAAACTTTTAGACTCACACTCTATGAATAATTCTGTTTGGGGTAAATGTGCATCGTATCAATGTTTGGTCAGTTGACAGGTCGTTTTCCGATATTTTGGGCTTCCTGGGTAAACCAAGAGCAAACAGAAATTGCAAATTTTGCAACCAGTGCAGTATTTCATAAAGTTGATACAAGTGTTCTGGTAAAACACCATGAAATGCTTTCAAATGTATTGACAAGTGAAGATCTGGCAAGTAAAAAAGGAACAGTAGGGCAGAGTGTGGTGGCACACCCTTATAACCCCAGCACATAGGAGGCTGAGGCGGGAGGACTGCCACAAGTTTAAGGCCAGCCTGGGCTACACAGTGAGTTCAAGGCCAGTCTGAACCACCCAGTGAGACTGTCTCAAAGACACCTCCCCGCAAAACAAGTGGGATAAAAGAAACTCAACCAGTTGAATAATAGAAAATCAAACTGTGTCAACATATTAAAATGGAGCAGTTGAAATGCCAAAGGTTTAGAAGGGTTCTTATCTTAGACCTTCTAAATATTTCATGAAAGTTGTGTTTTTATGATTGTTCCAAGACATGAAGGTTTATGTCTTTATAGTACCATAAAATTTGGCTGGAAAAATTGAGCCCAAATTCCTAGTCAACCCTTAAAACCTTTTACATTAAGCAGAAATTATTAAATATTAAAAATACACGACAAAAATATCTCTTCATAAAGTTTCTTCCTTTTCATTTTGCATCAAGGATAGGACTCAGCTACAACACTGAGTTCCATCCTGGCCTTTTAAATTTATTTATTTATTTAAAATTTTGAGATAGTTCTCTATCTAACTGACTAATTTGCTCTGGCTGGACTTAAACCTGAGATCTTCTTGCCTCAGCTTCCCAGAGTCCCGAGATCACAGGCGTGCACCACCGCACTTGGGTACAGGCTTCACGCATGCTGAGCATGCGCTCTGCCACCCCAGCCCGTCTTCATCAATTTTCATTTCACTGTACATCTTTTCACTTCTTTTTGCATTGACGTTTTGGCCTCTATTTTGCCTAGATTCACTTTAAGTAGCCCTTTTTGATACCAAATGCCCTGGGATGGATGGTAAAACCCTCTGTGCAATTTTTTTTTTTATGGTACCATGGATTGAACCCAGGGTCTTCACACTAAGCTACATCCCCAACCCTTTTAAAAATTTTAAAATTGTTTTTAAGTTTTGAAACAGGGTCTAAGTTGCCCAACCTGGGCTCAAACTCCTGATGGGATTAGGAGGGTTCACCGCCACTCCCAACTTGTGCCTGTCATTCTGCGCTGTGAATCACTTGTGCCCTGTCAGTGTCAGCTGGTGTGGGGTGACCTCAGGCCACTTATTCACTGTGCTTCTCAGCCCAGTGACTGCATGCGCAAGCAATGGCAGCCAGACCTGGAAGCCCACTTTAAATAGTAGGTGTCACATGTTTGTTCTAACTAATCTTACTTTTCAAGATAGGCTTATTATTAGGCTTTAACTCACAGGAATCAACTGGAAAGACTCCAACAGGAGGGTTTGGGCCTGGCCCTTCATGGAGGGCTTCTGGAGAGAGGCAGATGAGTATCTGTTCTAGTCTCCCGCTGTCTCATCAGCACATAGGGAGAGGGCTGTAGGTGACACACTGAGTGTGTCCTTTGGGGACTAAACATTATAAGTGCCCTGGCCTTTCTGGTCTGAGACATTTCAACCTTACTCTGTCACTTTGCCATTTGTGCTAACCAGGCAGAAGCAAGAACAGTGCAGGCTGCCTCCTCGCCTTGGCATTTGTGGAGACTCTCTGCCCTCCGTGGCTTCCTGAGGACGGGGTGCTTGACACTGCCATGCCCTGGGCAGAGAGCCTGCTCCTGTCCACTTGTCCTTGCTGCTTGGAGCTCTCTCTTCTTTTCTGTACTTTGTGTGTTTTCCAAATTAGCAGTTTGCTCTTGAGTGTTGACCTTTTTAATATTCTGTATTTTGATTGGTTGGTCTTACTGTTCTCTCTCATTTTCAGCCTGGCTAACCCTCCAGGGAAGAGGTGAAACAGCTATCCAATAAAAATACAAAATACTGAAAAGGTCAAAATGCAGTATTACAATAAATTACCATAACTCAAACAGGGCAGTGGGCATTAAAATTCTGATACATACAAGGGTAGAGATTGGCGTGAGGGTTGAAAGGGCACCATGCGAATGCAGGCCGATGTCAGAGCTCACCTGGAAGACGGTCCCCATCCTCACACCTCGTGAGTCTCTGTGCTGTCATGGCCTGGCATGCCTTAGTCAGAGAAATGCTGTCCTGAACTATCTGCTGTCACCTGTTTTCCTGTCTGTCCCTAGAAGTGAGGACAGTCAAGAAAAAAAACAAAACAAAATAGAACAAACATAGTGTCTGAAAGACAAAAACGTTAAATCAGGCTTGCCAAGGACCAGCTACAATTTATGGTTGGTCAAGACACGGGGCATCTGTTTTATTTGTTTTATTATCTAGATCCTGTGAGCTGTCACTTGGTGAAAATGTCCTGTGCACAAGGCAGAAGCACAGTTTTCAGTCTTTTTCTTTCCTCCCCATTAGGCATGTTTATTCTAGGGCTGTGACGCAAACTCTTTAGAGGCCAACTGCCTAAAATGCAGCCCAAACCCATGTATTACTTGAAAAGTGTCAACACTGCAATGAAACCTAAATATCCAGCACTCAGGTGATGGGGCGATGTGGGGAGACCCGGCTCACCTACCCCCAGAGAGGGCTCTGCGTGCCTGCTGAGGCTGGCACCTGTGTCAAATGTTTGCCCCACTGGTTCCGGCAGCTCTTTGAAAACTGCTGCAGAAAACACTGAACCAGGAATTAGGATCCGAGTGCTAATGCACCTCAGCAGCGGCTTTCACAAGTATTTAACATGCTTAACCTAATTTGCCCTATCAAAACATCACGGCCATTTGATATTACAGAAGACACTGGGGATGGACATGCCACCATGTCTGCCCCTTTGGGGATGTCAAGCTACATCCGTGACCCTTCCCCGCCTCCTGCACTGTGTGATCTCCAGCGAGTTCCTCAGCCTCTCTGAGCTCTGTTTTGCCATCTTTTTTTCTAGAGCTTGAGGAAACCTAGTGGCAAAGTACATGATTCAGCGACTTGCAGAAAGGCCCCCTCCTCCTTCATCCCATGTGAGAGACTAAATGAATCAGGTCTCCAGCCTGGAAGGCCATTTCATATCGGTCGGATCAATATGAACTCCATTTTCCCTGAGATGTTGCCCCTGGATGCCACTGGTGACTGCTGACAGCTGGGCTGGCAGCAGCTGGGGCCCTGCTCACCTGGCTTCCCGGTAATGATGGCAGAACCTCCACAGGAGGCAGGGGGCACCATCCAATGCCTGACAGAACTTCAGGGGACAGGGCCCTCCTGCTTGTGGGCAGCCACAATCTAATCGGTTCCTGCTTGAACAAATTATCTCCTAAGTGGTAGCATGAAGAGAGCTGTGTTAATCTACTAAATCATAAACCTTCCCTGCAGTGTGACGCCGTGATCCAGACAGATACTAATCTGCAGCCGCACTGTCAGTTTTGGTTTTGACACCAACACTTTGAATTGCCAACAGAAAATCATATTTGACATTTAATTCCAATCATGCAGAGCCTTTCATTGAAAGTGCTGTCACTTTACCTTGACTTGGGAGGAGGGGAGACAATATGCTCATGTCTTTGGTAACTTTTTTTTCTCCTTGAATGGAAGGAGGTGGAGAAGAGAAAGGGGGAAAAATCCAACTTCAAATAATTTCCTGGTTGAAGAAATACTTTAATCCTTTATGTCAGCCTGATGCTTGATCCACTCTCACCTGCCTGTGGCTTTTGTATTCACAAACTTGTTGCATTCCAGTAAATGTTCATCGTTTTACAAAGATTAGGTGTGAGTTCAGAGGCAGGAGGAAGGGATAGAGGAGCCACTGAGTACACTGAATGTTTCTGCTGCAAAAAAATGGTAAATATTTGAGATAGATATGCTAATTAGCCTGTTAATCATCCCCCGTGTATGCCCATCCTGAAACAGCTCATTGTCCTGCAGAAATATATAAATTGTTATTTGTCTAAGAAAAGTAAAACTCACAGGAAGGATTAATTAGTCCATATAAACCCACCATTGGCACTAATGCACCAGCAAGCATTTTAAAATAATCTATTATTTAAGGAAGTATATGTTTTATATAATACATGTTCAGTATTTTCTGAGGGTTGGACCTCTGCTGTATTATATATTGCAATTGGAGACTGGAAATGAGAAAAAACATCCATTGTAGCTAAGTATAAATCTTGCCTGCTGTTGAATTGGCACATTCCTCAAATTGAGTCTCGTGGGAAATAAAGGCTAGAGAGAGGTGATATTCTCAGAGAGCAAAGAAACTGGACTTTCAAATCTGGGGTTCTCCAACTCAAGAATGCAGTGCGTTAGAGCCAGCTAGAGAGTCTGTGGGAGGCACAGTGGGGTCATATCCTGGGGAGCTTTGTTTTGGTGGGTGTGGGCGGGGCTTGAACATTTGCAGTTTTAACCTTTTCCCACATGTGCTGGCCTGGGACCACTCCACTTGGAGAATCACTGCCTTACAATCAACACAACAGCTCCCCCCTACTTTCTAGTTTCAGCTCCCTGCAATCAACTGTGGTCTGGAAATATGACACGAAATAAGCAGCTCATAAGTTTTAAGGCGTCTGCTGCTCTGAGCAGTGTGATGAAACCTTGCTTTGTCCTGCGCCAGCCCACCCAGGCTGCGACTCGTCTCCCTGTCTGTACCCACCCTGTATGCACTGCCTTCCCGTTACTCACCCGGGAGCCTTCTTGTTGGATGTAGTGGTCTTACAGGGTTTGTGTTCTTGTAACCCTTATTTGACTTAGTAATCATCTCAAAGACCAAGGGTCGTGTTGCTGGCAATTTCATTACAGCACATTGCTCTAGTTGTTTGATTTTATTATTAGCCTTTGTTAAGCTCTCTTACTATGCCTAATTCATCAACAAAACTTTGCTCTAAGTATGTATGAGGTGTGACGAACCAATACAGCACATGTCTAGATTAAAAATTTCATTAAAAAGACACATTGCCATGAACCCCCCTCAACATACTCTCCTCACTTCAAGCGTACTTATCCGTTCTCCTTGTCACCTTCTGAAGCCGCAGTAGAAGTCCTCTTTCATGTCTTTAGTTGTACTGTCCTGGCTGCCTTGATGGCCTGAATGGATTAAAAAATCTAACCCTAAATGTCACGGTCGTTTGAACTTTGGTGAAGAGTCAGAACTCAGACGCGGCCAGAAACAGTGAGTGAGGTGGGTGAGGACACATTGTAAGGATTTTCCAAACCGACCCCTGCGCTGGATGAATATCAGTGGCGGGATTTACCATATTTTTGACTACACCTTATAAAGACACTCATAAAAGACGACTTCCAGAACTGCTTCAGAAAGGGGCAAGAATGATGGGATGCGTGTCTTGAGTAAGGAGTAGGGTTCTGAGGGGGATTCTTGGCAGTGCATCTTTTACTGTAATAACAGTTTTAAAAATTAAATATTCTCCATTTATTTTGATCATACCTTGCATGTATAGGTAAAACACATGTAAACAGTAACATAGCATTCAGTATTGTGCATGGTTTCAGGCATCCACAGGGGTCCTGGAACATGTCTTGTGGGATAAGTAGTGACCACTGTGTGGCCAGTGGCCTGCAGAAAGGGCAGAGTGGAGACAGTATTCTAAGGGGCTGGAGGAACATTTCCTTCCAAATAACACAGAAATCATGCCAGAAATTTCAGATGTGGTAAGGAGACCCGAAAGATGACCCCAGAGCAACCTGTATGTGAGGACTGAGCACTAAGTATGTGGAGTGAGTAACCTTTTCCCTCATGACATATTCACTCCCCAGTCCTTTGTTTTGGTGGCACTGTAGGAAGGAAGGAAGGAAAGAAAGAAAGAAGAAATAGTGACCAAATACCAAAGTAAAAGGAACTTACTGGAAGGTTTGAAGATGAATTAAAAGGTGAACCTTTGGTTCTCTTTATTCATGGAAGGTAATCAGTAGAGAAGACAGAACCTTAGACTGGGACTCAAAACTCTAAGTTAATCTTAAATGTCAGTTTTATAATTTAACCATAATTTAAGATCTGTGAGCCTCAGTGGTGTTATCTGTAAAATGGAAGCAGTAATACCTATTGCCTGGAATTGCTCTACAAGTTAAGTGAGCAAGTGAAGCAATATAAACCTTCACACTAAGTAGACAATCGATTGCTTCCTTTTTTTTCCTCCAGGTATCTATCAGCTAAGATGTATGTATTTTTTCCTAGAAGTTAGAGTAGTGATGATAATATTGATTCCACTGTGATTATACAGTAGACAATGTTGCTTTAAATAGCCCCTTGACATGGAAAATGTCTCGTTACTCCCTCTGCACAGACCAGAAGTCTGTCTTTGTGAGAAGAGCTCTAGAGGCCTCTCTGCTACCTGAGCGTTCCGGGGGGAGAGAAAGGAGTGAGAGGAGATGAGAGGGGTGAAGAGGATATGAGGAGACGAGAGGAGTGGAAGGGGGGGTCTCCCCTCTGGGGCCCCATCAGTAAGTCATCTACCGTGGCCCAGGAGTGGAGAACCCTGTGCCGGCCGCGGGAATGCCGTTCAGAGACACTTCTCGGAGGAAATCCTCCACTTCTGTATTTCTGCTGCATTTCACACAGCCCATTCCCATGGTAACTGAGGCAGGAAAAGGCTGATCACCATGGCTAGTGAGGGGGTTTGTTCAGCAACTCTCGGCGGAAAGTCTTCTCCGGATGCCAATTAGTATGGGTGCACTGATGGGTAAGATGTAGAACCACATGGTCATTGGTCCAACGCGCTGGAATTTTGGGTGAGGGACATGTAAACCTACAATTCAATGAAATGTGTTATGAAGTGACAAATGACAGACAGTGGCTATTTCAATAAGAAGCGATCAGGACCCTCACCAGAGCCCCCATGCTGGAGGATTTCAGGAAGCGGAGGAGTAGAAAGCCAGAGTCACCTTCAAGCTGGATTCCATGATGAGAGACTTGCTTGGCTTTGCCCCAGAAAGAGCATGGTGGGTCTCTGTCCCACAGCAATGCATAGTTACTGTCAGGAGAGTTTATCTAAGCAGGGCTGGTGCTCAGGCCGGGGAGGGAAGAAGCTCAGTGGTGAGAATTAGGTCACCTGGTCTCAGCAGGACTGCCTGAAGTGTGAGGTTCCTTCATTCTCCTCAGCTGAGCCCAGAGTGGCCCAGAGCCTTGATGAGGGACCATTTCCAGGACAGCCATCTGGGCAGGGATGATGGCAGGTCTTTATTCTCACTGGCTCCACTGGTTCAGTCTCTGGTAAGGGCCACCTTGTCTGGGTCACCACATGGTAGGGCATCATGGTAGGAGCATGGGAGGGCGGGAGAGATCACCTGGTGTGCAAGAAAGCTAGAGAAGGACTCAGGGACCTGCCAAGTCCTTACAGAGCAGTGGTTTCCAATCTTTTAGCATCAGGGGCCAGTTTCATGGAAGATGTTTTTCCCCATGGATGGTGGGGGATGAGGTGGCCTTGGGATGGTCCAAAGGGGCTCCTATCCTAAACCCCAAGCCTGTTTGTGGAGCGGTACGGTCCACACTCCTGTGAGAACCTAACGGCCTGCTCATGGTGCGGGAGGCAGAACTCAGGCAGGATGTCACCAGCATGGGCATGCGGACAGCTGTAAATACAGATGACCCCCCCCACCTGCTGCTTGCCCCCTGCTGTGTGGCCTGTTTCTAACTGGCCAGGGAGCAGTCTGTGGCTTGAGAGTTGAGGACCTCTGTTTTATATCATTCACTTTCAGGAGAACTAATACTCTGTGGGACCAGTGTTAACTCCTTCCAAGGGGAGCATCCTGGTATACTTAGGTACCTTTATTTGCAGGGCTGGGTTTGGAATCCAGGGCCCGGTGCATGCTAAGCAATGCTCTACCACTGAGCTACCTCCCTAGCCAGGGTCTGCCACCTCCCAGCTCCTGCATGTTAGTGACTATGCTTCCAGCACATGAGCTGTGGGGTGCACACACTCAAATCCTACCCCTGCTGTTTCTTGGGAGCAGAGAAAATGGAAAGGGGTATAGGAATTGTGTGTGCAATATGCTGAGGCACCTGCCTGTGGGCGTGCGTCTCTCTGCTGATAGGCAGCTGGTCCTCTTCTCACTGTGAGGAGCTTGCGGGGCAGCTGCCACTGCCGGTGGCAACAGCAGGGACCAGCAACAGCAGGGACCAACATTGTTGAGAAATGCGGGAGATGTGTGAATTGTCCATTTCACACCGCTCCTTTAATGCTGACGCCCTCCCTGGTGATAATGAAACAGGAGGAGAAGAGGGATATTGTGTTTTCAGTTCCTGCGATTTCTGGGGCAGCTGGCTGCTATGCAATCTTGTGAAAACTGTAGTCATCAAGTGACAGCCACCTGACCAGGGTGCCTGAGGATGCTCTGTCCTCAGGGGTGTTTGTTTCATCTTTTCCCATGTCATGGCCTAATTAGAGCCAGCCCGTTTCTACATCTGCATCGGAGCAAGGGAAGCTGTAACGATGCCTTCCTT
>PVLA01010351.1:34591-64599 GCA_004027455.1 Hydrochoerus hydrochaeris
TCTTTCTTTCTTTCTTTCTTTCTTTCTTTCTTTCTTTCTTTCTTATACAGTCACTATGTGACCTTGAGCCAGTTAACTTCGTGTCACTGAGCCTCACTTTCTCCCTGCTTCCTGGAGTTATGAGAATCAATCAACTTGAGCATCCCTGGTATACCTGTGTTACATTACCAGGCATGGTGGCATACGCTTGCAATCCCAGGATCCTGAGAGACTGAGGCAGGAGGATGGCAGGTTTGAGCCTAGTCTGGGAAATTTAGCAACTTATTTTGATCTTATCTCCAGATAAAAAGTAAAGCAAGGAGAGGATGGGTACTGGAGATCTAGCTCAGTGTGACGCCCTGGCTGAATCTGCAGTACTGAAGTCAAAAAGTAGTCTCTGTGCATTAGGGGTTGTGATAACTGCTCGGCATAGTGGCTGCAGACAGGGACTTGGGGCCAGATTTCCTAGACTGAACCTTGACCATGCTGCTTGCCTGCTGTGTGACAGTGACTGTTTTCTGTCTCAGCAATCTCATCTGTGAAATGGGGATAGCAAAGAAACCTACATTAGGGGGTTTTATGCGGATTGAGTGAATGCATTTTTGTAAAGCTCTTGGAATAGTTCTTGGCATTAACAAACACTATGTGAATGTCTGTGAGGAGAATGAATGAGGGGAGGTTTACTGCTACAAACACCTTGCAGAGAAAATGATAACAAGACAGAGTAGAAATTAGCCTTTGCTGAAATTGCTACATTTAGATCACTTCTGTAGTGGCCAGCTTTGCCAGGCAGCAAACAACCTCAGTGCTCGCCGGTTTACAGTCGCAGTAATTTCTCGCTCCTGTCTCAGGTGGGCTGCAACTTCGGGGCTGCGGGTCCTCCTCCGTGCACCTCACCACTCCGTACCGCCAGGGACCTTCCTTCCTGACAGAGAGGAAGAGCAAGCGGGCTGAGTAGAACCCTGAAAACTTCTGTTTGGATGTGGTGTGGCCAAGCCTAGGAGGTCACCTGGCCGTGACTTGAGCGCACAGTTTCCTTTCCGGAAATTGATAATGGATAAGGGTGAACAGTGACACTAACTACCACAAAGGCCACCGTAGTGAGAACATGGTACCGTTTTACCCGAGGGAAGCTGAATGTGTCTGGCCTGGAGAGCAGAAGTCCCAGGAGAACAGCTGTGTGAAAGGTATTTGGCGGGAGATTGATGGGCTGTATCCTATGCAAAGCGCAAAGCATCCCTGGCACACCACAAACTCTCACAAATATTGGTGGCTGCCCATGGCCGTGGGTCTCCTCACGGTGGATGGTGGGCTCCAGCAGGGGAAAGAGACACACGATCAGAAAGGGCTTCGGGCTATCGTGCGTTCCTTGGGCCTCTGAAATCAATTTCTTCCTGAATAGAGGTGAACTGTAGGTAAGTCTGAAAAATAGTTAAGTTTCCAATCATTTGGAGTCAGTATGTGAGGTTGTTTAGACATCAGTCCTGCATGGGACATAAAGCACAATGTCACCGTCAGTTCTGCAATTCCTTAAATATTTCTGTCTCCTGGACATAGACGGGAATTATGCTTCCTTGCATCCTGTGAAATTAGGCATTGCCGTGGGATTTGCTTTGACCAGTGAACTGTGAACACTGGTAATGTGGCGTTTCCTCCAAGGGGAACCAGCTTCTTTCTTTCTTTCTTTCTTTCTTTCTTTCTTTCTTTCTTTCTTTCTTTCTTTCTTTCTTTCTTTTCAGTACTGGGGATAGAGTCCAGGGCCTTCATAATGATCTATATTTCCCATCCCCTTTCATTTTTTTTTCAATTTAAGATAAGTTCTCACTAAGTCACAAAGTTGCCCCAGCTACAGTTAGACTTGTGATTCTTCTGCCTCAGTTTCCCAAAGTGGTGGGATTATAACGCTACCAAGCTTGGCTCCCCTGAGACAAAGCTTCATGAACCAGTGTGTGAACCACGTCCCTCCCGGCTGCCACAGTGCCTGGGAGCTGCACTGGGACCAAGCTTCCATCCCCTGGCTCTTCACTGACTACATAAACAGATTCCTCTCTGCAGCTGTGTTGCTCACGAAAGGCGACGGAGAAATAACCGCTGTGGCTGAGCAGTGAGATTCTGAGGGTCGTTCGTTACTGCAACATGCTCAGCCCTTGTCTGCCTGCTTCTGTGTCACCTTCCAGGGCAGCCCTGCCCAGCCACACACGTAATGGGGTTTCAATAGTCATCTGAAAAAAGGAAAGAGAAATAGATATCGTTAGAGTACACTAACTCAGTAGACTCCAAACATCATTTCAACATACTACCCGTGTTGGCATTATGAATGAGTGATTTTACACTCCTTTCCCATGCAAAGTCTGTGACCTTGGTTGGGTGTTACTTTCAGCACATTTCTACCAGTTGGTCACTTTCCTAGGGTTCAGTAGCCCCATCACACAACTCTTGTCTTGGGTCTCTGAGCACGTATCTGATTGTCAGGCATGGCCCCAAGGAAGTAAAGCTCTTTCCTGTGTTTTGTTTCACTGAGTGAAGGGGAAGGGTTAAGTATTTGTAGGCAAAACAAAAACTCTGGTTGGTTTTCAGGTAAACTGAAAGATAATGCAACCAGAGTTTACTTTTTCGTTTGAAAAAAGACTACTGTGCTGCCACTATCCCCAGTACTACTACCACCTCTACCACTGCTGTGACTGCTACTAGCACGACTATTACTGTTATGACTAGTACTAGAGAGGAACTGATTTGGGTGTTCTTTACACACAGACTTTTGGATGTTATAGATATTTTATTATTAAATGTTTGCTACCATCTGCTTATCTTTTTTTTTTTTCTGAGACAAGGTCTCACTGTGTAGTCCAGGCTGGTCTCAAACTCATGGTGATCTTCTTCACCTCCTGAGTGCTGGGATTATAGGCGTGTACCACCAAGTCCAGCATTGCCTGTGTATCTTACAGCATGATAAAACACTCACGAACCTATAGTCAGTTGAGGAATAGTGTTTCGTAGGCTTTTTGGTTTTTGCTTTTGCAAATGCACCGAGCAGTTCATACACCTGTCTCCTTCCTGCTGGCTCGGCTCGTGCTTACCCTCACCTCCGGCGTAGGAATTTCCATTGCTGCTGGTTTCTTGGGTCTGCTTTCAGAGACTGTAGTGTGTGTGTGTGTGTGCATTTGTTAGTTTACTAGAAGAGAACTTTTCTAGTTCCTTTAAAAATTGTTGTGTTTTTCTAGAACAATTGTAGGTGCACAGCAACATTGAGAAGGTACCAAGGTTTCCCAGACACGCCTACCCGTCCACACGCACCAGCCCGCCGGTTATCAAGTCCCCAGCAGAGTGGTGCACTGCTACAGTCAGCCAACCACATGGGTCCACAGTGATCTCCCCAGTTCTTTAGTTTACTTTCTGGCCCATGCTTGGGGCTGCACTTTCCATAGGTTTGTACAAATGTGTGATGACATGTACTCACCACTGCAGTATCACACGGAGTAGTTTCAGTGTCCTAAACCATTTTCCCCTAACGCATTCCTCCTTTCCCTTTCACCTTGAGGATCACTGACCTTTTTCTTTTTTTCCATTGTAGTACTGGGAATTAAATACAGGGCTTCATACATATCAGGCAAATGCTTTACCACTGTGCTACATCTCTAAGCCTTTTTAAAATTTTTATTTTGGGACAGGGTCTTGCTAAGTTGTCCAGGGTGTCTTGAAGTGGCATTCTTCCTGCCTCAGCTTCCCAAGCAGCTGAGATTACAGGAGCAAGTCATTGTGCCTGGCTCTATTTTTACTGTCTTTATGTTTTTGCCTTTTCTAGACTGTTACCATTGGACTTATGTTATATTTTCTTTTTCATTTAGGAATATGTATTTATGTTTATCCATGTCTTTTCATAACAAATGTGAATTTATACTCTTATTTCCATCTTTAAAGAGAATTGGAGGGTGCTGAGAAACCAAGCAGCCAGCTCGCTGCCCTGGTAAGTGGCTGTGGCCTGGTAGACTGCGGCCACCCCTGGATGAGAACCATCAGTGTCTCCTGAGGTCTGCGCCAGGTTGGAACTTAGGGCTCTGGGAAACCTCCCTGGTAAGTGGCTGCAGGCTGAGAATCAACCCCCACCCCATTAGCAAGTGGGAGCCAGAGATCTGAGCATCTCTTGCAAGGTTGACTGTATGCAATATAGCAAATAAGGGGGATTTCCTTCTACCATCTCTTTGAAGGCAAATTTTTTTTTATCACTGTTTGCTTTGTTCTGATTAATGGTATTCAATATTCTGTTTTGATAAGTTCTATAATGTTCTGTATTTCCTTCCATTTTGCTGTACCTGCTTGAAAGAACAACTATTGTGAAGATAATGAGATATACTATAGTACCTATTACTGTTATCCCGGTAACCTGCTGTGAAGTTCTGTACCAATTTCACTACACTGTCTCAGTTGGCTTTGTTCTGTCTTGTTCTGTTGTATTTTACTACCTTCAAAATAAAAAAAGAGAGATAATTGGTACACCATAGTTTATTGCATTAGTCTTCTATTGATAAGTGACAAAATCATCTTTTTACAAATAATGCTGAAGTAAAGAATCTGGGTTAATACTATTCTGTGTAAGTAAAAGTATAGCAGAAGGCTACATCCCAAAGGCAGTATCGTTGGTTGAGAGGGACCTCAAGTTTCTCCTTCATTTTATCAACTTGTTCTACAATGGATTGAGATAATTAAATCAAAGTTCTCTGTAGCTAGTAGATTTTGGTCCATTTTTCCACAGGTCTAAATAATTTCTGCTTTAGGAGTATTGCTGCTAAGTAATCAGGTATATAAATATTCATAATTATTATATCTTAATTGTTAATTGTCTCTTTGTTATGATAAAGCACCTCTTTGATCATTTAATATTTTTTGGCCTCAATTCAAGCTTATCTAATATTAATATCATAAACTCCACTTTCATTTTGTTTAGATTTGTTGGTTATACCTGTCTGGTCTCTCAGTTTTAAAAATTGCTTGTTTTACCTAATGAATTTTGTATACAGCATAGTGTTGGGGTTTTATTTTCGATATGATCTGAAGAAATCCTTTTTACTTTGGTGAGGTTCATTGACCTACTGATGTATATTCAAATTTAGTTTTTTGTATTATTTTATATGAAATGTTTTTATGGTTGTTTCTTTTGAAGCATTTCACTCTGTGGTCTTTGCTGTGTGTGCAGCTCCGATATTTAAGAGGGTTGATATTTTTGTCCTAGTTTTTAGCTTCATAAAATCAATTATAATTTTATATACTCTCTGTCTCTACTTCTTTTGCAGTACCTAATGGTTTCTTAGTCTAAGCAGTTATAAACTTAATGTTTTCTATTTTTCCTTTCTTCCTTCTCTTTCATTTTCCAAATAGTCAATAACACTATCATTCACACAATTTATATTTGAACAGTTAATAGCTTTTGTTACTTCTAGTACGTCTTGGTTTCTTTATTTGTCAGCTTTAAATGATATCCTCTGACTCTCATCTATCACAGATGAAGCAAACAGTGAAATTACTGCACTCTATCTTCTTTCTTCTTCATCTTCTCTTTTCATTTTTAAATATTGTTTGGTGTTTTAGGCACTTTCTCATCACTGGGACAAAAATGCCAGACACTTACAACTTAATGAAAAGGAGGTTTGCACTGGCTCACAGTTTTTAGAGGAGTCCGTCCATGGTTGGCTCCAAGGTAGAATGGCATGGTTGATGGGCCTGGTGGAGGACAACTGCTCACACCATGGCATCCAGAAGCAGAGAGAGAAGGGAGGAGCCAGGGACAAGAACAAACCCTTCTAGGTGACACCTGCTAATGATACAGTCAGCCATGAACTCATCAGTGGACAGCCTGCTGGCAGCTAGAATACTGCCACGGTCCAACTGCTTTTTACACACACACGTGAGACTTTCAGGGGACATTTTGTACCTCCACCACAACAGTTGGTTAGCTGCTCTGTTGCTGCATTGTCAGGGCTGGCAACACTCACGTTTTCTTCTCTCATCCCATCACTCAAGTGTTTTAGTCTTTGCTCTACAAGTCAATGCATTTAAGGCTCACGGTTAGTTCCCGGTCTAGCAATCCTCAGACCCTCTTTTTACAGGGTTTTCCAGAAGTTTCCTCCAAAAGGGTTGGGAGACAGTGATCTTTGAGTTTTTACAGGTTGATAATTTTCCATCTGTTGTCATTGTGCAGCTGTCCTTATTTATCTGTGGCTTTGCTTTCCAGTTTCAGCTACCTCTGGTCAATTGTGGTCAGAAATTATTAAATGGAAAATTCCAGAAATAAACAATTCATAAGTCCTAAACAAATTTATAAGGGTATATAGCTGTAACACAGGACATTGTTACTTCTGTTTCATTCTTAGTTATTATCTCTAATTTGTAAATTAAGCTTTAGCATAGGTAAGTACATACGGGAAAAAACAGTATACACAGGATTTGGTACTATCTTTGTTTTCACGCATCTGTTGGGAGGCCTGGAATGTGTCCCCCATGGATAGGAAGGAGCTACTGTACTTGAAAGATAGTTTGGCTTAGCGGAAAATTCTTGGCTCCAACTTTGACTCCTTGGGGATTCATAGGCATTTCTCTAGTATTTGCAAATGTGGAGTGTTCCTACCCAGAAAGCTGCAGTTGGGCTGGTGTTTTTCTCTGGTAAGAGAATCATTAAATGCCAACTCAAAAGATCTTCACAAAGTCCAGCCACTTTCCTAGGGAATATTTTGTGTTGACTATTCTGTATTAACTTCTCTGACAGTGGTATTCCTTTTCAACTTGTCACATCAAAGGATAGTTGGGTATTATTCTTAGTGATAGAAAGGCTTTTAGTATCTACAGTTCTGGATTCTTTCCTCAGGGTTCTAGAATAGGCACTTTTACAAAGCAATCAGCAAATGTACATAATTTATTCCTGTAGGTTCTCTAAGTGGATGTCTTGCTGACTGGTTCCTGATCCAAAGCTAGAGAAAAGGTAAATTTCTGGGCATCCTACTGTGATGTCAGGCAGCCTTTAGGAACAGGCATACTTTTATTTTGTGGTGGGGCACACTTGTAGGCTGAGGCAGGAGGATCGCAAGTTTGAGCCCAGCCTGGGCAATTTAGTGAGATCCTGCCTCAAAATCAAACATAGAAATAATTTTTGTTAAAAAGTGTTGGGATGTGACTCAGTGGGAAGACTTTGGGTTTAATCCCCAGTACTGCAACACCACCACCACCACCACCACCACCACAATCATTCCTGTGTTATGTAGTACAGAGGGTGCTTTCTTATGCATAAATTAGATCCAGATTTTGGAAGGGAATCTGGAAATCTGTATCAGAAACTTCTGTTTTTGGGCATTCAGATATAAACCCAGAAACAGAGAAAATGATCAATGCTTAAAAATGATTACAAAACATTGAAAACTACTTAAATATTCAATGGTACTAGTTAAACTGTTCATTCATGTGATAGAAGTCATTTATTAGAATAGTAACATTTTAGCAATGTGGGAAGATGCTTGTGATATTATGTTAGAGTAGGATATAAAGTCCACATCCTATGTGATCTAGGTCATGTAAAAAATGAAAAGAACAATCACTATGAAGAAAAAATACACCAGTAACAATTGATTATTGTCTTGAGACTAGGGAATTATGTTCATTTTTCTCTTTTGAAATCTTTCTATAATAAGTATGCCTAATGTATTTTATATTGTCTTCATTTTTTTTAAAGGAAATTCACTCCTATGGGAAAAAATTCAAAAGTTATAAAGACATAAGGTGAAAAGTCTGTTTTCACCTTATTTGCTTCTATCTCTTATTCATTCATTCATTCTTCATTCAATTTCCTACTTCTTTTCCCTGGAAACAATATTTCTAGCTTCATGGATATACTTGTGAAGATATTCTTTTCATAACCAAGCAAACCCCTCACATATCCTTTCCTCTTACTTTGTTATATACATGGTTACTTTACCTATATACATATAACTCTGTTCCATTTTCCTTTCTTAACAAAATAGTTTAGTGATGATGACATATCAGTACGTAAAGAGGTTTTTCTGTAAACAGCATTGTGATTAATACTCTTGAATGTATGTGATTTCAAACATGATAACTTTTATAATAGGGTACAGTGGATTACAACTGTCAACAGGGTGATAAGAGGTGGTTTGTCAAGAGGCAAGTTCTTGGTGTGTGTGTTCAGCTTGATGGATACACTGTTGCTTTCCCTAGAGTTGGGATGGGTGGGGAAGTGGAAAAGAAGGAAGCTTCTTTAAGGCTGAGATATGCAAGATACATCCCAGGAATAGCACTAGTTAGGCTTATTGCTTAAATAGTGCCTAACATTTCTCTAACTTACATCCATAGTATATCTCATTTAAATGTCCTTGCTGGTATGTATTGCTGTTTTTCTATTGCTAGTTTTATGGAACACATAGTTAAGACATTTCCACTAACTTGAGCTTATCTGACTTGGTGGTTAGCCTATGGAACAGAGGAAAGCCATTTTATGATTGGAAATAATTAGTAGGTACTGAGTTCCCCATTTGGCTACCATCCCAGTGCAGGCCAGACCCACCTCATCCAAGGTCCAGCCTCGGGTCTATTTCTACTTTTATCCTGACCGAGATGTACATTACAACTTTAGCCTTCTCAGCTTCTTTCTTCTGACAACCATTTATAGCAAGACAACTAATTTACTTACTGAGGGCAACACTTTACTTTCAACTCCTCTTGGAGATTTTCACCAGGATGCCACATTGCTTAAAACTAGACCTTCTATGTTTGATTTCTTCATTGAGATTTTATGGCTCTGGTGGGCTATTTTCAACTAAAAATATTGCAGCTGTTCTCATTGGCATTGAACTTTAGGGCCTCTGTCTCCAATTTATCTCAGTGTTGGAGCAGACCCAGAGCTGTTTCCCGAGGAAAATCGTGGCCCTGCATGCGGCTACTTGCTTAACTCACCTCAAGCTTATATCCTGGTTGGACTCCTTAATTTATAGATGAGAATGTCAAACACGCTGTGTGCTCTGCTGGCTGTTAAAGCATAAAGATCAGCCCTTAATCAGCAGTACAGAGTGTCTGTCCTCCAGGTCCTTGTTGGAGGGCAAAACCCTCAATTCTTTATTGCTTAATTCTTAACCAACACTCAGCAAAAACTCCAATATTCTTCTGTGATAATCTGTGTATTCTTTACTGCTAGTCTCTACAGCACCTTTCCTTTCATCTAAAAGCAGGACTACATTTTAAAGTATATAGAATTAACAGGTAAATATACTGGGTATAATTAAAATATGTGGTGAATGTTTAAATTAAAAATTTATTACAGTAAAAGGCACATTGCCTTTCATCTCCCTCTAAATACTCTCTCTCCCTCAAACATACTTGTCCTATCGCTTTCTGAAGCAGTTCTGAAAGTCCTCCTTCGGGAATGTCTTTAGTTGCTCTGTGCAGGTGCCTAGATGTACTGAATCAATTCAAAACATTTACAGCAATTTCTGTTAAGGTGAGGCATCCTCCTTCACCTATTCAGCGAATCTGCCGCCATGCAACTTCTGGACCTTCCTTGCAGCTGACGTAACTATTAAGGACAAACGTTTTGTTCAATTCAGAACATCAAAGTATCCACAATGCTGCAACTAAAGATACTTATGAGAGATGTCCAGAACTGATTCAGAAAATGGCAAAAACTATGAGATAAGTATGTTTGAAGCAAGGAGGAGTATTTGGAGGAGAATTACAGGTGGCATGTATTTTTCTGTAATCAATTAAACATTTTTTCAAAATATTCCCTATCTATTTCAATCATATCTTAGGAAGTACTTATGTATGAGGTACTAGTCTAGGGGTTGACTTGGTATCTGTGAACAAGACAAAGTTCCATCTCTCAAGGAGTTTGTATTCCAGTTAGAGAAGGCAGCCAAAGAGACATTAAACAACTAAGCAAAGCTATAGTATGTCAGATTATGACAAATGCTTCAGGGAAGAATTAAGGCAATTTAAGATGTAGGAGACCAGATAAAAGATCGAGACCTAATTGACCTTCTCTGTGAGCACCAAGGTGAAAAACCGCAAGCCGTGCTCCTTCGGCAACATGCAGGCAGGCTGGCACATTGCAAGTTCCAGGGGAGAGTCAACACGGCTGAGATTCAGTTGTTTACCTGGGCATATGCTATAGGTAACAGGAAGCAGGTGAATTTTCTGTTATCCTAATTGCTTGTTCCCGTGTCTAAGTAAAGAAAAGCAAGACAGGCCAAATACTCAGGGCTCTTGTGTTAACTAGAAGCAAAGGCACCCTGGCCCCTACATTCAAGATTAATTCAGTGCCTGTATGTCTTTCATCCTTGTTCAGCCCCTGGCCAGGGATAAACTAGTAGGGTAGCTCCTACATTAAAGCAGAGAAAATGAAGTTATGTTGTGTGTGCATGTGCATTCTTCTTGTGGTATGTGTGAAGGTGTGTGTGCGTGTGCACGCGCATGTGTGTCCTGATTTTTGTAGGTGGGTTTGGGCAGGTTTCATAATCATATGATATCAGGATGGGATCTTGTGGACATGAAAGTGGGGGCTACTTAGGCACTGGAGGGGAAGCGTACTTTCACAGACAGGTTGCAAGAAGAATGGCCAAATGTCTGGGCATCCCATGGCCCAGTCAAGTTCACACCTAGAAATTAACCACTAGAATAGGCAATAGTGAGCCATGCTGGCTTTCTTTTGGAGAGAAGTGAGGAGCCGTGGGAGAGTTTTGAATAGGGGAGACGTGATCTGCCTCAAGTTCTAACAGGATCCCTGGCATAAGTGATGGGGTGAAGGAGGGAGAAATGGAGGACAGGAGAAAGGTTAAAGGCAACAGAAATAATCTAAGTGAGGAATCAAGGTGGTTTGGATTAGAATGTTCCTGAGGGGTTGATGTGAAAGAGTCTTGTTCAAGATACATTTTTAACATAGAGCCTTTAGGAGCATGTGACGCTTTGTCCAACTGTTTGTGAAGGTATCTGAGTTTGCGCTGAAGTTGCTCATTTGTTTATCTACTGCATTAAGTGCTCTCTTGTCAATATTTATAATAATAGTCACATAGTAATAACAGCTTCCACCTACTGGCTACATTCTGGCTCATGGACTGAGCTAAGTACTATGATTGATTCTCACATTCACCCTATAATTGGTGACACCCTATAAGCGTGTTTGTAAAGTCTTGAAATATAAATATTACCTTATTTTTTCATAGAGTGAAGATGTCCTAATGATATATTATATATGCTCCTTGGTTTCCAGATTTATGGATCTCTGTAGGTAAGATTTAGACATAAGGTTTAAAAACTTGCTAGAGTCTCACTCCAGTAAATGCCTAGCACAGTTGTGCCTAGGAGATGCCAAGTGAGTAGCATTTATTCCTTCACAGGCATTTACAGTGCTCACCACACGCTAGCTACCTGGGGGTTGGGGAGATTGTGTTGGAACGATAAAGATGTTTCCCTCATAGAACTGGAATTCTAATGGAATGACAGTAACCCAGCCTGGGTTTGGATAGAGGGATAGAAAGAAGCCTTGGAAAGTGACATGGACAGGATGGTTGGGACTCTCACACGCCCAGCTGAGGAGCTTTACTTAGATAAGAGGCTGTATCTGCAGCCAGAGCAAGGCATTAGGGGTGCAGGTGGAACAACACAGGGCAGGGCCCCTCAGTTCCTCCCGTTTCCTCCCTCTCCTCCTACTCTTTCCACTTGATGCTTGGCTAACACCTCCTCAGCTAGACATCTAACCAAGAGGCTCCAGCACTGGGAGACCGTTGACCTGCTGCAGCTGCGTAGAGGAGAGATGCACTGGCAAACAGCTGTGGTTTGCAGATGAGCATATGGCTGGGCCTGGTGTGGCCCAGATTTTACCCGAGTGCCCTTAACGAGGCAGCATGTGCTTCCATCCCTTCCTTGTTCTCCCTGCCCTGTTACCCTGACCCATCCTATCATTGCCATGACAATCTGCTCACCAGGTGGAGTATCCATCTACCTACCAGCTGCAGAGGGGGCCAGAAGCAGCTATCTCTTTCTGCTGCAATGTCACCTCTTGGCATGGTGGCCCAGCAAGATAATGGGCAACATAGCCACCAAGTGACCAGATTTCCTTGGAACTTGGTAATGGCTGTGTAATAAAAGGCTTAGCCTCAAAATAGCCTTTGTGCAACAAATTTAATTAGAGAGGCACAATCAACTGGTGGCATCGACTGTTTGGAGAAGAACCTAGGGAGAGGTTTGCAGCAGATACTGGGACTATAAGATCTTGGTGTTAGCCCTGGTTCTGCTCAGAGCTGGATGAACTTGGGCAAGTCACTCACCTGCATTGGGCTAGAGTTTCTCAGTAATAAAATGAAGGTACTGGAGCAAATAATAACAACCACCACCACCGCCACCACCACTGCCACCACTGCATTTTGTTATGTTTATGCCAGGCACTAGGTGCCAGGTGATTCCCATGTATTGAGACAGATCCATGTGTCCCAATCATCTGTGTTTCAGCACTCCCCTCCCCATTGAGATGAATCTTTTTTATCCCTTCAATGGATTCTTACATGGAACCCCAAGTCTGATACAGATATGCTCTGTTTGAAGCCAGAAACAGGAGGGAAAGGACACCTTCTCTCTCTGGACCCTCATTCCCTAAAGTGTCTTCAGCATGGATTTTTACACCTGGAAAACCACTGCAGGGAGTGGACCCACTGTCTTGGGCTGTTGTGAAAAATTACCATAAACTGGGTGGCTTAAGACAAATGTTTTCTTTTATAGTACTATAATGTAGAAGGCCAAGATCAGCACCCTTGGGCTACAGTTAAGGTGTTGGCAATGCTGGCTTCTCCTGGAGCTTCTGAGAGAGAATTCATTTTGTTACATGGTCCATCCTTTGGAGTCTGCTTACATTACTTGGCTTGTGGCTCCTTCCTCTTCTTCCTATGCTTCTGTCTTTCCTCTTCTGCAGCAAAACTTCCCCACCTTCCTCTAATAAGGCACTTGTGGTTACATTAGACCTATCAGATAAAGCAGTGTAAGCCTCCTATTTTAGGATCATTAATTGCATCTTTGAAGTCTCTTTTGCCATTTAAAGTAATATCTTCAGGTCCCAGGGATTAAGATGGGGAGGTCTTTGGGGTTCCTTATTCAGTCTGCCTCCTGGAATATGACTGCTCAGCCCTGTCAGCTCTTCTGTAGCCTCAGAATTGGGTATGTGGGTCGCACCAAGAGTGAATATTCAGGTATCGATTCTTTCCTTTCCAAGTTTCCTTCCCAACCAGCCTTCTATTTGATCACCCCAACAACGTAGTGGGTGGGATAGCCAGGGTTTCTTCTCTGAACTCCAGCTCGGGAAGATGTGGAGCTGGCTCAGTGGTCAGGACCCCCGTGTTCTTCTGTCTGCCGAGGCTCGAGGGTGTGTTTGATCATTGCAGCCACGCCAATAACAGTTATTCCCCCTTCGTGATTAGCTGTACTCAAGCTGGGTCTAAATGATACCAAAACAGCCAGTCAATTTTGTCACTTTACTCAGTCTGTCAATTTAGTAGAAAATAAAAACTCAATTAAATTAATGGCTTGACTGAATTGACAGGTTGTCTCACTGATTCAGTGGAGTCTGAAATACTTCTATAAAAGCTGTAGAGATGAGAGTTCCACTATCTTAAGGTGCTTAATTTCCCTCAAGGCCTTTCTAAAACCAAACCCTTTCTCTGTATTTTCAGGGATCGGAGCCGTTTCAAGCAATTCCAAAATGATGATCTAATTTTGTTGTGTTAGCATCCTGAGGCAGTTGGTAAGCTGAGGAAATGCAGACAGAAGCTTGGAGATTCATAAAAACAACAGCAGCAACAACAACATATACCTCCTAAAATACACTCAGACCTGCTCTAAGCGCTTGGCGTATATTAGCTCATCTAATCCCTGCTATGGTTCTATGAGGTAGAAAGTATTATTGTCCAGATTATGTGAGGAGTTATGTAAGGGCAGACCTGGGATTCAGATTCGGTCTCTTAACAACAAGCTTTCCCCTTAAATCAGAAATTTTCAGCCTCAATTGCACATTATATTCACTGGAGAGCCCGAAGATGTGAAAAGTGGCACATGGAAGGTAGTTAATCACAGGTCTGTCTGTAAGAGCGAAGCACTGGGAAGAGCCAGGCAGGGAGGATGTGCTTGTAATCCCAGCACTTTGGGAGTCTGAGGCAGGAAGATTACAAATATGAGCAAAGCTTGAGTAACTTAGCAAGACCCTGTCTGAAAAAAAGAAAGAGAAAAATGAAAAAGGAGCTGGGGACGTAGCTCATTGTGAAGATCCTGGGTCTAATTCTCATTACTGCAAAAATACCGGAAAGAACCAGAGAGAACTCGATGCATCAAAGGGATGAGAAATATTTCCCCTCCCCACCAGGGAAGTATCTCCAGCAGTGAGTGGGAAAAAACAAAGTGTGTGACTTTGTTTGTATGTTTTGTGCACACCTACATGTAGCTCACACGAATAACATGGGAATAAAGGGTGTGCATGTATACGTATGTCTATGTGTAAATGTGGCCACATTTGTGGGGCCTGTATCGGTAGCTTAGGCAACCAAGTACTCAGACACGTTGGAAAAGATCACATCTGTGCAGAGCGTTTACAGATATTTTTCTCATTGTGAGTTCCTAAATAGTACAGGACGATAACCAGGTACATATCCTTACATTGCATTAGGTATTATAAACAACTTGGAGATCATTTAAAGTACATGGGGAGATGTGCATAGGTTATATGGAATGTGCCATTTTAGATGAGATTTGAGAACGTGTGGGTTTTGGTATTTATGCAGATTTCTGGAAACTGTCTCTTAAGGAATATATATGTATACATATATATTCCTATATGTGTATATATATATATATATAATATGTAAGTAACCAGGATGCAAAGTCAACCTAGGTGTCTATGAATGGATGAATGGATAAAGAGAAGGTGGTATATATTCAAAAAGGAAAACTTTGCAGTCAGAAACACAATGAAATTGTTTCATTTGTAGCAATGTAAATGGAAATGGAAGACATGTTAGGGAAAATAAATCAGATGCACAGAGAAACAATATTGCATGTTCTCATTCCTATGTGTAAACTAAAGTTGGTCTCAAAGAAGTAGAGAATTAAATTGTAGTCATGAGAGTCTGGGAAGGTTGTGGGGAAGGAAGGGGTGATGAAGGGATGGTTGGTGGGTACAGGGGTGCAATTAGATGGGGGAGTAACTTCTAATGGCACAGCAGGATAAGAATCGGTAGCAAGGATTAATTGAATATTTTAAAGTAGGTAGGATTTTAAATGTTCCTAACACAAAGAAAGGAACACAAAGAATGGTTAAGGCATGGATATACCAATGTCCTGATTTGATCATTAGACATTGTGTATGTGTATTGAAATGCGACTCCCACAAAGATGTACAGTTAGTATATGTTAGTTAAAAATATGATTAAAGATTTACAGATAAACTATCTTAAAAAGAGTTCTTGTAGGAGGGAGAAAATAGGACAGAAGGGACCAGGGTAAAACTTAAATGTCTTTGATGATACACTGTTAGACTTGATCTTTTGACTTTTGAACTATATAAATATATATGACTGTAAAATCAAAATAAATAGAAAAGCAACTCTGAAACAAATGGTAGCAAATGAACTCAATATAAAAAGAAGGAAATGAACCATATGTATCTATTGGCAAAACAACAGAGTAAGTATTCTAAATGATTTCAGAATGTAGGAATTATGACTATGTGTACTTAGTATGGTATATCCTGAGGACAAATGACAGAAAACTTTAAATTGTTTGAGGTAACCCTATTTGTTTGTGATGCTGGGGAGCAAATCTTGGGCCTTGCACTTGCTAGGCAAGCGCTGTATAGCTGGGCCACATTCCCAGATGAAGTTATTCCTACTGTTGTCAGTCGATATTGTTATTTGGAAACTTTTGTATGTAGTGCAGGACGAAAACTTAATAATCGGGAAATAGTTAAAAATGCCTCAGATAACACAGGAAGTAAGATTTTGATTATAATATTCAAGGAATTATTGTTGTGAGGGGATGGGGGGAAGAAATGGGTGGAGGCAGGGATTAAAAGGATATCGGTACTGAGTTGTTAATTTCTAAAACTCGGTTGGGTGCTTGGGATGCATTGTGTTCTCTCCATGTTGTACAGTCTTACAATTTTCTATATCAAAATTTCAAAATGTTTTATAGAATAAAAATCCTTATCAAATTGCCGGTGGCTCAGTTTTGTTTTTGTTTCAGTTTTAAAGCTCTTTGGGAAATTTTAATGTGCAACCCAAATTCCAGAACACCCTTTAATTTTCTTTACAACTTTGCAATCTTCCCCCAGTGGGGTTTGGAATTCCAAACTGCTGGAGAGATTCCGTCCTGGGAAAGAACTCTCTCCCCTGTGTTTGATCTCATCTTGAAGCTTTTTCAGTTCTTTCCGTTGCAGGGTTGCAAGATCTATTTTTCTATTAGTTTTTCTAATTTCCCCAGCTGGTTTGAAACTTCAGGAAGTTAATAGCCATTTTGTGTTTGACTTATTTTGCCCTTGAGGCCTGGGAGAATGCCTGCCAATAATGAGCTGACCCATTTTAAGAGACAGGGTGTGGTTCTGAGGACTTCACTATGTCTTTTCCTCCTAAAGGAAGTGCCCTTGTTCCCGGCAGAGCACTCAGTTAGGGTCAATGTCAAGATGCAGGATGCTCTATGAGGGAACGCACACCGCGCTGTCCAGGGACAGCAGTTAGCAAGCAGAGGGAGGGAGCGGGAGCTTCCCTAGGGGCCTCCGCTGCCCACCTGCTCAGAGTTTTCATCACACCAGGGAGCGCCGTGTGCTGTTTTAAACAGGCCCTGTGGGAAGGGAAAGAGAGGACTGTTTGCTCTGGAGCTGATGAACTCCCAGGAGGGACATGGACCCCAGGACTGTCCTTTAGTCCCATGGACAGAATGCAAGATGAAGACAGAACTTCTTCGGTTATGGAAGAATGTTGGCTTTATCAGCTTTGCCCAAAGATGCTGGTTGTGTGCAGCTTGTACACTCAAAATTAGACCAAGCTGGACTCATTAGTACTCTACTGTCACTGCGAGATTCATACTAATGTTTAAGCAAGAGGTCCTCTGCTTTTGCTTTTCAGTGGGCTCTAAATTTTGGCTGGTTGAGAGCAGTGATCCTGAATATGACACTAATGGAGGGTCAGACCATCTCTTGATCAGACTCAAAAGTTGTGGTGCCAACTTTGAAGTCTTGAAAAGAAGTGGGAGACCTGGAAATGGAGGGAAGGAGACTACAGGTTGTGAGTGACCATTTCAAGTATTTTTGATACTGGCAGAAGGACTTTTCTTTTTAGCCTGGCTCCTGTTGGGTATACATCAGCAAGGTGGACAGGACAGGGAAGATCAGGAATGTCCAGTCTTAGAGGTGAGCATGCTTAGAAGGCTCTTAGAAGACTTTGGAAAGGGTGTGTTAGGGAGGGCAGGGACATTGCAGAAATATTTTGTTGAGGGCTCTGAACCCAGAGAAACAGTAGTTTACATAACTGGGCCAGCTCTGTTTCAATCCATTCTGGCAGATATGACAGAATACCTAGGCCAGGAAGCTAAGAAACAACTGGAGTTTACTCTCACAGTTATGGAAGTTGGAAGCTCAAGATCAAGGTGGAAGCAGATTCAGAATCTGGTAAAGGTCTGCTTCCTAGGTCACAGATGGTTGTCTTGGGTGCCCTCTTGGTGGGAGGAATGAAGAAGCAGCCTGGAGCTACTCTTACAAGGATCCCATTTGTGATGGTTCTGCCCTCATGATCAAATCACCTCCCAAAGGCCCCACCTCCAAATACCATCAAATCGGAAATTAGGTTTCAGCATACGAATCTTGGGGGAGGGCAGAAAATTTCAAATCTGTAGCAAACTCTGAGGCCACTCTCTTTCCATTTTATGAGTCCTGTTTTATAAGGAATCATTTAACAGATACCAACACATACACACACACACACACACACACACACATTTACATTTGTGTCATGCACATACTCAGAATTCTGGATCAACACTGATTGATCTGTCTATCTAGTATCTATCATCTACCTATCATTCATCTATTTTTCTACTACCCATACAGCTACAATATCTGCCTTCTGTCATCAGTCTGCCCATCAGTAAAATCTGGAGTTTTAAAATCAAGATAGACCATGAATCCCCATGGTACAGGACAAGAGGCCAGATGCATAGTATCACAGCAGGCAGAGATGACGGTTCCAGATAGTATCAGAAAACATGCAGCAGGTGCTAGTGGGCCACTTAAAGTTCTGTTATCCTCGGAGTCTTGATCCACCTCGGAAACAAACCAGCTGCAGTTGTTTTCTTCATTTCCCAATATGCCAGATAATATGATCTGATTAAAAGAGACATTATTGGACATCATTATGACAGCCAAAAATAACTTCCGAAAATTACTTTATAGCAGTTGTTTCTTAAGTGGGGTCCTTGGACCAGCTTTGTGATCATCTAGGAATTTTGTGGAAACTGGATTTGCTGGCCCTCCCCTGGTGACTGTCAGAAACTAGTGGGGTAGCATCAACATACTGCATTTTAAGACGCCTTCTTGGGGCTGAAATCCATGGCAAGACTGAGAATGACTGTTGCAAGACACCTCCGTAAGCACTGTGTGCTCTATTGGACGTGGAAGATTCTGGAAGCACGCAATGAGATCTTTACATGGACAATGGAAGAGCTCGCAGGCTCGTTATGTCTTTTGTGCTGATTAACATCTGGGCAGCCACACAGCTCTCTTGGTTACTTGCTTGTTTTTCCAGCCTTTAAACGCTACCTCTTTAGGTTTCATCAACCTAAGTGTCCACCTGGGAGTAAAGCAGAGGGACAAGGGTTGGAAAGAAGAATGTCACAGAGAGAGCTTTCTGGGGAGAGGGGCAAAACGGTGGAGGGGAACAGCTGGTAGACTTTTTTGTCGGATACTGAAGTGCAACTCTCTCTCTCTTTCTCTCTCTCCTTTCACTTATATATGGATCTATCCATCATCAATGGATCTACCTGTCCATTCATTTATCTATCATCTGTGAATCAGTTGGCTAATCTATCACCTCTCATCCATCTGTCTTTCTGCTACCCGTCCAGCTATAGTATCTGCCTTCTATTGTTAGTCTGTCAGTGAACCCATCTCATTTCTGCCTACTTATGCCTGTCTATATGTCTATGCATCTCTCATATCTGTCTGTTTATATCTATCTATCCATCCATCTAATCTATCTATCTTAAAGACAAATGGGAGTTGGAAGAGAGGGAAAAAAGGACTTGAATACATTTTTTAACCTCTAGGAACCTCAGATTTTTCAGAAGTCAATGAAGTACATGTGGGTTTGGGCAAGTGCATGAGTGTTGCATTAGGTGAGTGGATGTGTTACAACACAGCATCTGACCCTCTCTGAGCGGTCAGTTCACGGTGACAGTGCGTGAGTCTGAGAGGAGAATACACGGTATGTGGGGAAGAGCAGGAGGGAAGGGTGTGAAGAGGAGGAGGAAGAGGAGGAAAAAGAGAAGGCTGGAGAGGAGACAGCAGGCAAGATGTCTCATGTCTAAGAGGGAAGCTGAGACCAGCTGGTGGGGAGGGTGGAGGTGACCTGGGACAGGTAAAATCAATGACCAAGGGCCAAGGAGGGGGATTTGGAAGGTATAAAACCCAAGTGACTTTATGATAAAATGCCCCAGAAACAAGGAAAGCACTTTTCATGGCAGCAGTTAGAGAACATAAGTGAATGTGTCTTTCAATGAATTGCATGTTTACATTTCATGGAACAGAAATGAGCCAGGGCTGCCTTGGGGTGGGGGTTGATTCTCCCATGACTTTCCTACCCACTCCTGACCAAATTGTGAAAATATCTACCTGCTTCCTTCTTGAGTTATTCTGCCAGCTAATTATCTGTAAAGATTCAAATCATGAACTGAAACTCCAAAGCTTTTTATGGTCACCAGGGGAGTATTAAATGGGGAGATTGGAAGCAAAATTAGTTGCCCCAATAGATTTTGGAGGGGGGGATTGATAAAAATCTGCTTTTAATTAAAAACATAAAGCAGTAAGACTTCGTATGCATAAACAGGACAGTCTTTGGGACTTGGTCCCATTAGAAATGCCTACGGGTGCCTCCTGGGATTTCAGCCTCTGCTGCCTGGCTTATGGGCCTCTGGGAAGAGTGACTGATGGATTGGCTGGAGTTTTGGCCAAAAGGCTTTGCTAATAGAAACACAAAAACAGAGGCTGGAATGCAGCTCAAGAGATGAAGTAATGGGTTTGTCTCTGTCTAGGTAGGGAATTCTGCCAAGCCCTGTGTTTTAAATAAAATGAGGCTTTTGTGGTTCTTGGCATGGACCTGCCAGTTCAGGCTAACCTTGGCATCTGTGTCCAAGGCTTTCCCTAGCATGGGTCTGTGGGGCTGATGTGGGCTCACAGGCTACCCGAGGGCGAGGGTACTGGGCTCCAGGACTGTCTACCATCCAGCCTGCTTCTCTCTCAATAAAGGCATCTGCTTAGCTGCTGACTCAGAACCTAAGATGTAGCCTTGGTTCCTCCCAGACTGCAAATCAATCTTCAGCCCATTTGCTTTTTTCCTGCTGCACTGCTACCACCCCAGGCCTGCCACTGATTTCTCTGACCTGGACTCCATGTGACCTTCTTAGTCCATGTTTCACTTTTCTTGCTCACTGCTTTACAATCTGTCATTCTGCTAAAGTCAGAACAGTTATGTATGAAGTCCTGAGCAGGGAAATCAGGACATCTCAGTGCTTTAAACAGGACCTGGAAAACAAAAACAAAAACAAAACAAAACAAAACAAAACAAAACAAAACAAAACAGGACCTGAGAACCAGATGACCTGGATTTGAATTGTGGCTTCCACCACCCGCTTCAGGTGCTGGCTGACCTCATTCCCCTTCACATGTTAGATTAGGATTGAAAATGCGGGGTAAATGTCATGTCCTCCACTCCATTTGTACATGTTCTGACTTCTGGCCTGGACTTGTGAGAAACATTTCAGCAGCTCCTATCCACTTTCTGCATCTCCATCTCCTTCATTTCCCCAGGATCCTTTGTGCTGAATTGTGAGAAACAGCAGAAGAATTCTGAAGGAATGAGATTGAGATGAACTCAAGTCTGGGATCCACCAGGAAAGTCAAATTGGAGACAGGTGAACCTGGAAAGCAAGAGTGGTTGAAGGCAGGCCAGACCTGGGTCCTCTGCTAAACTGAGGGTAACACAGAGCCAAGGATCCCTGTCTTTGATATGGTCTAGGATGGGACAGGCTAAAGGACAATGGGCAGAGGGAAGTAAATACACTTGGAGAAGTAGGAACTGAAAAGTCTGGGTCAACCAGAGCACCCAACTGGGGAGCTGGCAGCTGCTTTTTAGTTTGTGTCCCCTTACAATATTGAATTGCTAGCTCCTGAGATGTGACTAGGGGAGGTGTTACCGAAGCAATGACTCGATCATGAGAACGAAGCCCTCAAACTGGCATTAATATCTTTATAAAAAGGACTCTGGAAGGCAGCGTTGTTGCTTTTGCCATGTGAGAATGCAGACAAAAGGCGCCATCTATGAAAGACGAGGTGGGCCCTCACCAGACCCCGAATGTGTTGGTGCCTTGATCTTGTATCACTGAGCCTTCAGATGTGAGAAATAAATTACTCCTGCTAGCGAGACACCCAGACTTTGATATTTTGTTATGGCAGCCTGAAGGGACTAAGCTAAGAGTACTGGGCAGCTTGGAACTGGGAGAAGGGCTGGTCTGAGATGCAGCAAAAAACCCAGTGGAGAGGGTATAGTAACTGCACAAGTAATATGAACCTCAACCTGAGCTGGGGCTGAGGTAAGGAATGAGAGACACAGAAAGGAAACAGGATGTGTGCCACGTCCAGGGACTCCATCTATTTTGATGACTTGCTGTGTGCTCAGCACATAGTAGGAACTCACTACATAGTTCTGAAATAAATGAACCCATAGAAATTGGCTACTGATTAAATGTGGGGATGAAATTAGTCAACTCTTCCACTGTCGGGATAATTACCTGACACCTACAACTTAGAGGAGAGATATATTTGGCTCACGGTTTCAGGGGATTCAGACCACAGTCAGCCGGATCCAAGGCAGAAACATCCTGGTGGGAGGGTTTGGCAGAGGAAAGTTGCTCAGTTCATGGCGACCAGGAAGCGGAGCAGGGGAACAGTACCAGAGAGGAAGGGGCCTGGGACCATATATATAGCCCAAGGTCTTGCCTCCTTGGTCCATCCAGATACACCCAGAAGTGTATTTTACTGGTCCTCTAGTTATCAAATTAAGCATAATCATTTCAGGGAGCAAGAATGGGACAACTGATTGCAGTAAAGATAGAATAATGAGTGATACTCAGGGAGTGTAGGAAATCAGGGAAAGAGAGAAACAAGGCAACAAATAAACAAAAAGCAGAAAGCAAAGAACAGCTCAGCCAGAAGACAAAAAATAGAATCAGCCACATGCAGAATTCATGGACTCTGGCCTCCTGGGACTTCTAGACTAGTGGGACACAGCTGGACCCTTCTAAGATTATTGAGTCCTAACTGACCCTCCCACTGCCTGCATGATCTTGGGCAAACTGTTTCATGGATGTCAGTGCCTCAGTTTCCCCAGATAGTTGTGAAATATAACAAAATGGTATTTGGATAAGACTGAGCCTAGTATGTAGCAAGTGTTTCATGCGTTTGGCTGCTACGCTGTCCTGATGACAAGAGTAAGACTCCCCCGTAGGAAGTGTGCACAAGCACATAGGAGCCGAGCTGGGACTGTGGACCCAGGACATGGCTATACTGTCTCCAACCCCAAGGTCTCAGGCCAGAATGATGGAGCCATGCAGTCTTTGAGACTGGGAGACAGGAAGAAGCTTCAGGAAGGACAGGGGACAGAAGAGAGAGGGAAAGTGATTGTTAATGAGAGGGAAAGGCTAGACTCCCAAGCCTCTAGGACACCAGCGAAGTAAACAGCAGGCTTCTGTAGTGAAGGTCCCTTTTGCAGGAGCAGAACAAATGTTCCCAGGCAAGAGAGCAGCGAGACTTCCTGAATGCCCAAGGGGTGCTTGGTGGAAAACGCTCCAGAGCTATGATTTCAACCAACAGCCGGAGCAGATGGGTTCAATAAACCAATGGTTATTTACATCAATGCGAAGACTGCATGTGTTTATTTCTGGCTCCTGGGGTCTGGAGAGGAAAAGGAATGATTGAAATGAAGAACATGCTGAAAGGAAAAAATGGACAGTCTAACAAGAAAAAAATGTTCATGCTTAGTATAATCCCTTTCATCCCAGGGCATCAGGTGGCTCAGTATGGAGATCTCCGAGCCCTCTGAAGACCTCAGACCCATTGTAACTAGAACCCAAGGAGCAGCACAAGGAGTCCCATTCCTGCAGGGAAGGTGACACAGGACTGGGTGGGAAGGGGAAGAGTAGAGGGCACCTACTCAGTGTGCACTGGGAATTGAATCGTGCCTGCTCTTTGCTAGCTGTGTTGCATCAGGCAAGACCAGAACCAGCTTCTATTCTAATATCTGTGAAGGGAACAAACTAGATCAAATGTCTCTCACTGGGTAGTGTAACATGTGTGTGTGTGTGTGTGTGTGTGTGTGTGTGTGTGTGTAATACAGGACCTTCACACCACATCCCCAGCCCTTTTAAGCATTTGTTATCTTGAGGCAGAATCTCACTCAGTTGCCAGGTTGCCCAGCCTGGGTTTGAACTTGTGATTCCCCAGCCTCATCCTTCCAGAGAACCGGGATGATAACAGGTGTGCACATCTGCGGAAGGTCCATTTGGTCTGGGAGGGGGGCCTTCTCTGCAGACTTAACACAGTGTCACACCAGGGTGTCTTCCAGGGCAAGCAGGACTTAGGGACCAGCGTTGCACCAGATTTTATCTGCCTCTTTCCAGGGTTTGCACATGCAGCGTGACACGGCAGGCAGGGAAATCTGGTACCTCAAAGAACACACTATTCCAGCTCAAGTTCCCAGAGCTGTGGGCTGGGCTCCGCCGGCTTAATGGGGGAAGAGAGGCCACTGGAGGTCTTCTCAGAGGCTGGTGGGACGCTGCAGTTATGGATCCTGGCTTTAGAAAGTGGGATGTGATTTCTGGCCTGTGCATTTGGGGAAACGCCCTCTTTCTCTTCCAGGGATGAAGAACTGGCTCCTTCTTCTCCCCGGTGAGCCTTGCACTTGGCTGATCAGTGCTGGCTGTAGAAGAGGTGGCACCAGCGCCCAGGAGAGTGGCTGTGGGGAGGAAAGCTGATTCCTCTATAAAACTCTTCACTCCCATTTTTCTCCAGGGAAATGGAGACATGGAAAAGTACATGCAGGGCTTCCTAAGTCTGTAAATGCCCTGTCTGCAGCAGCTTTTAGGGCTCCTTTGGAATCAGGCCCCACCAGACTTAACTGCCAGCTCACATCAGTTTAGATAAGAACCAGAAGATCCTGAACTTGAGCATTTTCCCAGCTCTCTGAGGTTGCAAATGCTCTGCCACAGCCTCATGACAGAAGAACTGCCACCTGCTTGGGCACAGTCCTCAGATCCAGAGTACTAGAAAGCTAGACCCCACTGGAAGGCTGTCTCGGGTCAGCTGGAAGCCTCTAATGAACTAGGCATCATTAAGTCAAGGTCTGGTCTCTTCCTTTTTGATGCATACAATCCCAGGCTGTAGGCAGGGTTTGCTTTCCCTTTCCTTCCCTTCCCTTCCCTTCCCTTCCCTTCCCTTCCCTTCCCTTCCCTTCCCTTCCCTTCCCTTCCCTTCCCTCCTCCCTTCTCCTCTCCCCACCTTCTCCTTCTCCCTTTCCCTCCCCTCTTTTGCCTTTTTCTTCTCTTTTTCTTTGCTGGCTAAGGGTGCTGACCCAACTTGCCTGGTGCCACTTGCAAAGTTCAAGACTCCTCCAATAATATAACCCTGCAGTGTATGCTCATTGGCTATTTCCAGGTGACATGGCTGTCTGTTATAGGGGTTGGGTGGCACCTATAAGCCATGTTCTCTTACTGACAGCACATGCTCAGTGCTGAGCAATGCCTGGCACATGGTAGGTAGGTGCTAATGAACATAGGCTGAGTGGATGAGAATGGAAATATCCTTTGCAAAGGAGATCAGAGTAGAGGGAGGCTGGGGAGACCAGGACGGGTAGGAGGTGTTGTGAATTAAGCCAGTTGCAGAGCCGGCCCCACAAGAGTGCGGAGACAGAGAAGGTAGAGCCCACTGTTCAAGTGCTTAAGTCTAAGGGACCAACGTGGATTCTGGGTCCTCCCAGGCTGCCTTTAGTTCCCAAAGAAACGCACATGTAGGGGCTGTAGGTCTGTAGCAGGGACCTCTGGAGAGTGACATGTCTCAAAGTTGGACAGGCGGCAGGGCTCAGATGTCTTATTCCGTATGAGCAGGAATCTGGGCAGCCACTGAGTCACTGAGGCAGGGTCCTGACCTCAGAAACATAGGGGCTGGTGAGGGTGAGGGAAGCGGGGCTGCATTTAGCCAGGCTGCGTGAAGGTGTTGTTGTGGGCTGGGTATTTGTGCCCATCTCTCTTTCCAGCCTACGGAGAAGCTTTAATCCCCTCTGTGACGGATCTGGAGGTGAGTCCGTGGTGGCTCCACTGTGATGTGCATGGTGTGGGGCCCTCATGATAGCATTAGTGCCTTTAAAAGATGACAAAGAGGCACGAGACCCATCATGTGCTTCCATGTGAGGATACAAAGAGAAGACTGCAGTGTGCAAACCAGGAAGAGGGCTCTGCTGACCCCTTGATTTTAGGCTTCTCAGTCCACAGAACTGCTACGGATACATGTTTGGTGTGGAAGCCACACAGTGCAGATCTAGCAGCCGGAACAGAAGACAGAGGTGGTTCTAAAGGAGGAGGCCCACTGCCCATGGAAACCGGGCACAAGGAGAGGGCAAAGGCAGTGGGCCTGAGAGTTGCATGGGCACATGGGAGATCTTGTGTGTACTGGACTCGGGATACCGAGGCCCGCTCCTCGGGATGACAGGGCTACATGTCCAGCAACTCTCCTTCCCCCTCCTCCTTCCTCCCTTCTCCCCCTTCCCTCCCTCTTCTCCCTCCCAACTCTCCTCCCTCCTCCTTCTGCTCAGTTTGCTTCCTGTGCAAATCCTGGTCCGCATCTGTAAGACACGCATGCGCACACACAGGCACTGGCCACATCCCCTCGGTCTGCAGCTTGCCGGAGTCCAGGTTCTAGCCCCTGTAGCTGGCTGTATGAGTTGTCCCATGTGGAAGTCATCTGGGTTGAAGCTGGGCAGGCTGCAGTCTCCTTGCTCATGTGCCAGGCCGGTCTCTGGACATTATCTCCTCCCCAGAAGACTTTAAGCGAAGACTCATAGCTAAAAACCGAAGTCCTTCATCCCACAGGTGGACGAAGTCTATGTCCCCCAGAGTTGGCAGGGCTCACTTGCTCCCTAACCTGTTCCTCGCTGGCTTCTTTTCCCCACAGTCTCACTTCCCCACCCCCGCCCCATGCTTTCTGAGATCATCTTCCAGATGATGCATTCTACGCATTTGAGTTCTTGTTGTAAATAAGGTCTGTTGCTAGGAAACCCAAACATAGTTACCTGGTGTTAGCATCTCCTTCTACACCAGCCTAGCTGTTCAATATTGGCTGTGGACCCACACAGTGGAGAGAGCTGGAACCCATTTTTAAGAAGTAGAGACAGATTCCCTCACTGAATGACAGAATCTGCAAAACTACATTTCAAGGGTGGGCTGGAGGATGGGCTGGAGGGTGGCAGCTCCACCCACAAAGTTCTCCTGGGTTTTCCTGGGCTCTTTCCTCCTCTCATTCCAGAGGGTTGCCAAGTGCCACTCAGTCTACATCTGCAGTGCCTAGTCCTAGACCAGCTGTGCTGCTGTAGCAGAACGCCTGAGACTGGATATTTTATCAAGAACAGAAACTGATTTCTTACAGCTCTGGAGGGTGGGAAGTCCAAGAACACAGTGCCAGGCTGGTGAGGCCTCTGTGCTGTGTCATAACATGGCTGAAGGGCGGCAGAGACAGAAGCCAGAGAGGGCCAAACTGGCTCTTGGAACAACACTCTGGTGCTTGCCCACTTCCTCTGTAATATCAACACATTCTTAGGGTGGTGCCCTCCTGGCCTAATCTCCTGTTAAGGCCCCACCTTGAACTTCCAACAGTAGCATATTTCTTGAACTATGTATCCATTTCCATTATCCCTTATTTCTAGTCTGAATGTATGTGATAGTTCCCCCCCTTCCCTTCCCTTCCCTTCCCTTCCCTTCCCTTCCCTTCCCTTCCCTTCCCTTCCCTTCCCTCTTTTTTATGGCACTGGGGTTTGAACCCAGGACCTTCATGCTAATCTATTTCCTCAACTCTTTTCATTTATTCATTTTATTTTGAGACATGTTCTGACAAAATTGCTAAATTACTCAAGCAGGACTCAAACTTAGGATCCTCCTGACTCAGCTTCCTAGAGCTCTGGGATTATAGGTGTGTGCCACCACATCCAGCATGGAGCGTATTTGTAATCTCAGCATTCTGGGAGGCTGATGTAGGAGGATCAAAAATTAAAGTCTCAGCTGGGCAATTTAATGATTTAGTGAGATCTTGTCTCAAAATAAAATTAAAAAATAATTTAAAAATTCATTCAAAAAAGAACTGGGAAGGTAGTTTAGAGAAAAGGCCCAGGGTTCAATCTCCCATCTGGCAAAAATGCTGACCCCACCCCTCCTTCCCCAATGCTCTGGAGAGATCTTTCTGAAGCCCATCTGAACCTTGACCGTTTCGCTCAAAAATTCTTGCTGACACTTGGTACTTTCAGGAAAACATTCAAATTCCTCAGCCTGCCATTCAAGGCTTTCTGTGACTTACTTTTGTAGAATCATTCTTGGCATTTTCCACCTACATCTCCCAGAAATACCAGCTTTTTTCTCCATTTCTGGTAAGTTCTCATCACTTTTCCTTTTGTTAGGAAAATTTCCTCCCATTTATTGATAGCCAGCATCCTGCGACTCAGCCAGAGTGGAGCTAATATATCTTCTCCTGTGTCTTTTTCTCTAATTACTCTTGTTTCTGTGCCTGTCCAGCTCTTTGTCATTGAACAAATACTGTTTCAACCAACTTTGCTTGTCCTGGGGTTATAAGGTGTAGAGTATTTATCCGTTGGTTCATTTGCTTGCTTGTTTATATTTAGCCATGAAATTGTGAGCTTCATGAATAAATAGAATAGGCCTTCCCGTGTGTACCACAGTTCAGGATGAGCAGTAGGTGCTTAGCGAACCTTTGTAATTCAAATTGAACTGAAATGAATTAGATCCCGGACAATAAGAGAGTCACCTTGTGCCTTGTGTGAATGATCCAATTCCATAGACGTGAAATGCAGTATGAAATGCACTTAACACGAAAGCGCTGCTGAACATAATTTAATCTTTCTCCAATGATTCAAAAGCTCTCCAGGATCCTACAGTGCTGCGGGGTCATCAGTGCGAGCATCAGTTCTCATTGTGTGAAGCTGCCAGCTAGGAGCTCGGTTTGAGAGGGTTCTGGAGAAAGCAGAATCCTTCTTCTTTTTTAAACCAACAATTTGCAGGAGTGCCTTTAAAGTGCATTTTATAATCAAACCCTTGATTTAAAAAAGATTCTTTTGAACAAAGCAGGTTAATTCTGGTGAGCTGTTGGGTGGATAAGAGCATGATTAATGGTGAGTATCGGGGAGCAGAGCTTGTCGGGGGCCATCCTGGGCTCCTGCGCTAAAAAAAAGGCAGCATGTTCCAGAGCAGTGACACCAGCGTTCGCTGAGCTGGTCACCCACACAGGCCAGGGACCTAGGAGCGGGGCAACTGCTCTCTTGAACAAGCAGCGGTCGGCAAGGAGAAGTTCCTGAGGTCAGGCTGAGGTCTCCTCAGGGTGGCAATGGGAGCTGCCTTCTGCAGTCAGAACTGGCCTGCTGGATGGAGCAGGACCCAGTGAGACCTGGGCGCTTTGAAAAGGACAGTCACAGTTACAATATCCTTGCTGCAACACACTCTGCAGAACTTCTGATTTCGTTCCTGTATGTGAAGAGCTTGGATGTCCTCACCGCTGTCTTTTTTCCTTTTCTTTTTTTTTTTAAGCAGGGGTCTCGCTAAGTCTCTGAATTGCCCAGTCTGAGCTCAAACTGGTGATCCTCTTGCTTTGAGCTCCCGGAATGCTGGGTTTACAGGTGTGAGCCACTCTGCCTCGATTTCCTACATCTTTTAACGGCAGGAAAAAACAGAACAGATTGAAAATCAATGACTTTTCTTCATTGAAAGAAACTGAGGCTGCAGAGCAAAGCCACCCTTTGAAGCCCTGAGACAGGCAGATCCACAGATGCACAGCCGAGATCTGGTTGCCTGAATCTGAAGCCGCTTGAAGCCATAAACTGGTAGAAACTCTTAAATGGCAAGGTTTCCATGAATGACTAGAGGCTGAGCGTGGACTTGTTTTTTGGTGATTATGGGGCATAGGTGAGGGGAAAGAATGTCAGCACAGCCACAGGGAGGGGCAGGGACTACTAGCTAAATGCTCCGCACGCTACATGGGAATTGGCATAGTGTTATTTGAAGGTGGACTTAGACTTAATTAAAAATGTGTATCGGGAACTCTAGGGCAAGTGCTAAATTTTTTAAAGAGGGAGTTTAATTGATATGCTAAAGCGGATAAGATAGAGTCACATAAAATAATTAAATCCAGGGAAAGCAGAGAAAAAGAGAATAAGGAAAAAATGTAATGAGCAGGAAACGGTTACAAATACAGTAGATATTAATCCAGTTAAATCAATAATCATTTTAAATGTGAATGGTCTCCATACACAAATTTAAGGAGAGAATTTGTCAGTGTATTAACAAAAAAAGACCCAATTATATGATGTTCATAATGTGGGAACTAACTTGCAAGCACTCAGATACCTCAAAACAAAAGACATAAAAGAAAATACACTATGCTAAGATAGCCCAAAACAAAACAAAACAAAACA
>PVLA01010352.1:0-64311 GCA_004027455.1 Hydrochoerus hydrochaeris
CTAATCTGTTGCATTGATCCTCAGGTCTATTTCTTTGCCAGTACCAAGCTGATTTTATCACTGTGGCTTTATAGTACTGTTTCAAGTCAGGAATTGAGATGCCTTCTGCCTTGCTTTTGTTGCCTAGAATTGCCTTTGCTATTCTAGGTTTCTTCCACTTCCAAATGAATTTTAGTAGTGTGTTCTCTAGATCTGTGAGGTATGTCAATGGTATTTTGATTGGGATTGCATTAAATCTGTGTAACAGTTTTGGGAGTATAGCTATTTTCGCAATGTTGGTTCTTCCTAACCAAGAACAAGGAATATCCTTCCATTTTCTAATATCCTCTTCAATCTCCTTTTTCAGCATAGTATAATTTTCAGCATATAGGTCTTTTACATTTTTAGTTAGGTTGATTCCTAAGTATTTCATTTTTTACATGTTATTGTAAAGGGCGATATTTCCATAATTTCTCCCTCAGTGAGTTTTTTGTTTGTGTACAGGAATGCTATTGATTTTTGAGCATTGACTTTGTATCCAGCTACACTACTAAACTTGTTTATTACCTGTAGTAGTTTTTTAATGGAGTTTTTTGGGTCTTCTATATAGAGTATCATGTCATCTGCAAATAGTGATAATTTAACTTCTTCCTTTCCTATCTTTACTCCATTTATTTCTCTCTCTTGTCTGATTGCCCTGGCTAGTGTTTCCAGAACTATGTTGAAAAGGAGTGGTGAGAGTGGACATCCTTGTCTTGTTCCTGATTTTAAAGTGAAAGCTTTCAGTTTTTGTCCATTTAGTATAATGTTGGCTGTAGGTTTGTCATAGATGGCCTTTATAAGGTAGATGCCGTGTATTCCGAGTTTCTGAAGGGTTTTTATCATGAACATGTGTTGGACTTTGTGGAAAGCTTTTTCTGCATCTATTGAGATGACCATGTGGTTTTTGGTTTTGGCTGGTAATGATGAAAGTTATCTAGCGCTGGTGCAAGGCTCCAGAGCGGCGGTGGTGGAGGCGGGGGCCCCGGCATCCTGGAAGGCGCACAGGGTCAGGCGGGTTCGAGTCGTGGAGGCAGGAGGAGGTAGCCGCAGGGGGCGAGGAGGTAGCCGCAGGGGGCCCGGAGGACGCCGCCAGTGTTCCGGTGCTGCCACGCGCGCGCGATCCTGAGGAGCCCCGCAGCTAGGTCTGATGCCGGTTCCACACAATACAGTGGCTGCACCTTAACTCCCGGGTGTGGGGACTCGACCGCCAGCCACTTCACCGCCCTCACCGCAGTGGTGTGGTGCCCTCCGCCGCCCAGGCCGGGGCTGCAGAAGCGGCGCCTAGCGGGGAGGCGGGGGCCCACCCTGGCTCATCCTAGGCTGTGGCTGCACCTTTGGCCCCGAGGGCCACGGTAAGCTCGGCGCGCTCAGCTCGGGCGCTAGGCGGGCTCTGCCCAATGCCAGATTTTTGAGGAACCTACAGACTGACCTCCACAGTGGTTGCACCAGTCTGCACTTCCACCAAAAGTACAGAAGAGGTTTTTTTCTCTGCAGCCTCTCCAGCATTTGTTTTGGTAGGTTTCCTTTTTAATCCTGGCCATTGTTTCTGGAGAGAGGTGGAATCTCAGTGTGCTTTAAATTTGCATTTCTCTAATGACCAATGCTGCTTCATTGGTCATTATTTGCCATTTGTATTTCTTCATCTGAGAACTGAATATTCATCTCAGATGTCCATTTTTGGATTGGGTCTTTGAATTTCAGGGATCTGATTTTTTTAAAATTCTTTATATGTTCTAGACAGAAGTCCTTTGTCTGAGGGACAATTGACTAATATTTTTTTCCTAATTTGTGGGTTTTCTTTTCACTATGCTGCACATTTCTTTCAACATGCAAAAACATTTCACTAAGATTTGATCCCAATGATTGAGTCTGGGACGTATTTCCATGCAGTTTGATTTTTGTTCCTGAATTCTCTACCTACCCTTGTGTCTTCAAGATTTTTACCTTCTTTGTCTTCCAGTAGATTTAGTGATTCTCTTTTAATATTTAGATCTTTGATCCATTATGACTTTAGTTTAGTACATGGTGAGAGACATGGGTCTACCTTTAGTTTTTGGCATACGGAGAGCCAATATTTCCAGCACTATTTATTTATTTTTTTATTTAAAGAGAAAAAAACAGGAAAAAGGTAGAAATATTACAGAATTTCAAGAAAAGAAGATAAACAGTAAAAAATCACTAGTTGATAAATTACATATTGTTCTTTTAGAAATAGTTATTCAGGTTACAGAATTAAATAAAGCACACAAAGTGGACACTAAAGCAGTGAGAGTCTAGCACTATTTATTAAACAGACAATCTTTCTTCCAGTGAATGTGTTTGGCCCCTTTATCAAAGATAAGGTGGCTGAGTGTGCTTGTAGTTTCAGTTGTATTTTCTAATCTATTCCATTGATCTTCAGGTCAGTTTGTATTCCAGTACCATGCTGATTTTATTACAGTAGCTTTGTCATATAAATTCAAGTCTGTAATTGTGAGGCCTCCTGCCTTGCTTCTGTTGTTTAGAATTGGCTTTGCTATTCCGTCTCTTCTGGTTCCATATGAATTTTAGGAATGAAAAATTCTGTAGATCTGTGAGGTATGCTAGTGGTATTTTGATTAGGATTGCATTAAGTCTGTATAACATTTTTGGGAGAATGGCCATTTTCACCACATTTGTTCTTCCTATCCATGAACAAGGGATGTCTTTCCATTTTCTGAAGTCCTCTTTTATTTCTTTTTTCAAGGTATTATAATTTTCTGGGAATAGATCTTTTATTTTTTGTTAGATTGCTTCCTAAGTATTTCATATTTTTTACGTGGTAGTGTAAAGGGTGTGGCTTTGCTTTTTTCTCTCTCAGTGATGTTGTTGTTAGTGCATAGGAATGCTATTGATTTTTTGAGTGTTGACTTTGTATCCAGCTACATTACTGAATTTCTTTAGTATACCTAGGAGTCTTTCAATGGAATTTTGGGGGTCTTCTATGTAGAGTACTATGTCATTTGCCAATAATGATAATTTAACTTCTTCTTTTCCTATCCTTACTCCTTTTATTTGTCTCTGTTTTCTAATTGCTCTGGCTAGTATTTCCCACACTGTATTGAATAGGAATGGTGGTAATGGACATCCTTGTCTTGTTCCTGATTTTAGCATAAAGACCTTCAGTTTTGGGCCATTTAGTATAATGCTGGTTGTTGGTGTGTCGTATATGGCTTTTATCATATTGAGGTGAAGACCATCTATGCCAATTTTCTGTAAGGTTCTTATCATGAATAAGTGTTGAACTTCATCAGTTTTATGCATGTACAGAAATGATCATGTGGCGCCAGGGATTTAGCTCAGTGGCATAAGTGCCTGCCTGGCAAGCGCAAGGTCATGAGTTCAATCCCTGGTACCCCCCCAAAATGATCATGTGATTTATATATTTGGCTCTATTGATTTGGTAGATTACATGTATCGATTTGCATATGTTGAACCATCCCTGCCTTCCTAGGATGAATCCCCCTTAGTCGTCGTGTATAATCCTCTTGACGATTTGCTGCATTCTGTTTGCCAATATTTTGAGAATTTTTGCTTCTATGTTAAATAGGGAGATTGGCCTGTGGTCCTTTTTGTTTGTTTGTTTGTTTGTTTGGAAGTTTCTCAAGATTTTTTTTATTAGAGTAATATTTGCTTCCAGGAATAAGTTAGGGAAAATTGCTTCCCTTTCAATTTCATTGAAGAATTTTCAGAGTGTCAGCATTAAAACTTCTTTGAATTTCTTGTAGAATTCTGCAGTGAATCCATCTGGGCCTGGGCTTTTCTTTGTTGCTGAGGATTTAATTACATTTTCAATTTTGTTAATTGAAATTGGGTTATTCAGCAGGTTTTCATCTCTGTGACCCAGCTTTGGTATTTCATATGTTTCTGGGAATCTGTCCATTTCTTTTTGTTATCAAGCCTATGAGAGTAGATATTTTCAAAATAGGTATTGATGATCTTCTGTATTTCCACAAGTTCTGTAGTGATTTAACTATTTTCATTCCTTATTGCATGAATTTGAGTTGTTTGTTTCCTTTTGTAAATAAAGTTGGCTAGAGGCTTATCAATTTTATTTATTCTTTCAAAGAACCAACTCTTGGATTCCTTGATTCTTAGTATTGTTTTCTTAGTCTCTATTGCATTGATTTCTGCTCTGATCTTTATAGCTTCCTCCCTTCTTTTGGCTTTGGGTTTGACTTGCTCTTCTTTTTGTAGATGCTTGAGGTGTAGCATTTGATTATCTGTGTTTGCTCTGTTTTCCTGATGTGGGAATTCACTGCAATACATTTTCCTCTGAGGACTTCTTTCATTGCATCCCTCAAGTTCTGGTAAGATGTATTTCTATTTTTGTTTGCTTGTTGATACTTTTTAATTTCCTCCTTGATTTTCTCTGTGACCCAGTGAGTGCTCAGGAGGGTATTATACAATTTCCATGTGCTTGTGGGGTTTTTGCAGTTTCTTTTGTCATTAATTTCTAGTTTCATGGCACTATATCCAATAACATGCATAGGATAATTTCAATTTTTGCATTTACTTAAGCATGTTCTGTGGGCCGATATATGGTCTATTGTAGAGAACATTCCATGTGCTGCTGAGAAGAATGTATATTCTGATGTTCTTTGGAAGAACACTCTGTATATGTCCACCAAGTCCACTTGTTCACAAATGGGTTCCAGTTCTGTTATTTCTTTGCTGATTTTCTGTCTAGCTGATCTTCCCTTTGTGTCAATGGCATGTTATGGTCTCCTGTTATGATTGTGTTATTGCTTATTTGATTTTTCATTTCTGTTAATATTGGTTTTGAATAGCTGGGTGATCCTGAATTTGGTGCATAGATATTTAAAATTGTTATCTCTTCTTCTTGAAGTTGCCCCTAACTAGTATGTAGTGACCTTCTTTTTCTCTTTGGATCATTCTTGGTTTGAAGTTCACATTGTGTGCAAACAGAATAGCTACCTCTGGTTTTTTTTGGATCATGATGCATGAAGTACTCTTCCATCCTATGACTTTCAGTCTATGAGTTTCATTTTTAGTTAGATGGGTTACTTGTATACAGTATATGATGGGATGTTGTTTCTTGATCCATTCTGCCTTTGTGTCTTTTAACTGGTGATTTGAGGGCAATTTACATTTATGATTATAAATGATATATATTGGTTTCTTTTTGAGAGTGTTATCTTTCTCTTGTTGATTCTTTACCTTCCCACTCTGTTTAATTCTTTGACCACAAAAACTAACCCTGCAAAGTACACTGAAAAAAATCCTAGATAGACATAGCAAAAAACAAGTAAGCAAGGAAATCAATTAGTGGGGGCTTTTGTGAGGAAAGAATTTGAGGGCAAAAAGAGGCAAAACTGAATGTCTCTGTTTTGCTGGCCTCAGAGACCAACAAAAACCCAAGAATAACTGGACACAGTCATCTCTTCAAGCAGAGGTAATAGGGCTAGTTTGTACCTCTGACTGTCTATCAATGAATCCCACTTCCACTAAGGTGAGAGATTTCAAATGAGCCTTTCTTGAATGAAAATTGTACAATGTTCATACTTTTTACAAGAATAACCATTACACTGAGTGGCCCTCCTAAGATGATCAGAGGTCCACATAGGAGCTTTGCACATTGAGGATCAGAATGGGGGAATGATGTAGAGAGTTTCTTGCCCTCTGGCTACTTCTATGATTTCTGTAGAATACACACAGCCACTCTAAGATGTGGGACAGAATGAGTCTGCCATATTTTAAATCTTAGATCCAAAAGCCAGCACTGTACGTTGGACAGACAGTCTGTCCTGGGTGAAATTAGCCCATGTGGGATTGTTGTTCTATAATAAATAAAATCTTTAGTTATTTCTTTAGTTAGTCAAGAACAATTCTCCCAGTATGCTGGAGAATGATAGATGTCATTGCTCACATTAAACAGTCTCAGGTTGCATTAAGAGAGGTGTCAAAAATTCATAGCTATGGAAAGACAAAGGCAGTGGTCAGGATGTGCAGAGATGAAGGCATTGCACTGACTGTCATTGGTGCAGTGCTTCAGTGTCAGTGAAAAATGTTTGGCCGGTGGGTGGTTGTGGTAGCTGCACAGGAGATAGAATGTACTTACGCAGCACACTTTGTGAGTGTTATCACAATGCAATGTATGGTGAATAAATTTGATGCAAATAATTTCATGCATTGATAAATTAGCTGAGAAATATGTCTATCACTTCTCTTCCAATATTTGTGCTTGTGTAGGCAAAAGCAGGCCAGGCAAACTTTCACCTGTTTGCCTATCAGGCTGTCACACAACCTTCATATAATTTCAAGGATTGAAGTTGAGGATTTGCTATTAAAGAGATCTTCCAAAGGTAGTTAAACTTTCTCCATTTTTGCAGAAGGCCTACAAAAATACATACAGTTTTCAATAAAATTCCCAAAGTTAGGACCATAACAGATTTTCCAAGATCTAAGGCAAGTGTGACCTACTTGGTGAAAAGGTGATCTGAGCACAAATACAAAAGACATGAATTCAGACACTAGCACTAAGCGCTACTGAGAGCTTGTTAGGGGAAAGAAGGTGAAGAGTAGTAGTTTCAGAAGGGACCACCAAAAGACCAAAATCCCTGACTCAGTCAAATTTTCAAGAACAGGGCAATAGGACTTTGATATATCTTTACCTGTCTCATCCCAGTCCCACCTCAATTAGGATGAAAACTGTGAAATGAAACTTCCTAAACAGAATCCAAAACACCACACTCTTATTATCCAGAATGAGCATAAAATGGTGTGCCATGTCTTATTAGGTGAAAGGACAAATTTGAACATGGAAGAATTTTGTGGAGTAATAAACCAGTATTAGTTTCTCAGTGGTTGTTTGATTGATAGCTGTGAGGTATCCAAAGCCACTCGAAGTACTGGGTATGAGTTATGTGACCTCTCTGTTCATTCTTTGATCCCAAGTACAGAACCCTCTCTGTGACAGACAGTTTGCATTAAATTGAGGAAGCCCATGATCTATACTTAAAAACATCTAAAGAATCTATATGTTTCTCTGTTTGAAGTTTCAGCTTCTGAGTCTGCACAGCAACTGAGATAAAAATTCTTATACCCACTGTGGGTGCCCAGGCAAGAGCCTGAGCTTGATTCCTTTAATGACTACAAGGTTAAATGTGAGAACTTTATGAGGCTGCCCTCCCTGCTATGAATTCATCTCATGTAGCAAGATAGGATGGAAAGCAGTCAGGGCCTTAGCTGAATAAAATGTTAGTATTTTAAGAGTGAAACCATGAATTGAAAAATGATCTAACGTCATCATCTCAAAAATACCTTGATTTTTCCATTGTCTACAAGGTGACATGACAGAGGCACCAGAGGACAAATTAGAACTGACAAAGTTAGCATTGTTCCCTGGGACTTTGGGACATATTATGACCAACTGCACTTTAGGAAACACACAACAACTTCATTTATATCATTTGTGTCTGCCTGCCTTGAAATGTGCATTGTATCAGCATATGGATTCATAAAACAAAGCAAATGTGTTTCCATGCTTTTGTTTATGAAAGACTTTACTGATTTTAGGGTTTGCATGATCACAGTTTTTCCTCATCAGATGAGGGTTAGGTACCAGGTTAGTAACTTGGGTCCTTTGGGACATTAAGTATCTAATTATAGACAGGAAATTTCTTCCATGGTTGCCTCCAGTAGGTAATAAAGAAGTTGCAGGTAGTTGCATCAAACAAAACTCAGCAGTTTAACTTGTCATAATACACAGGCAGTTCAAGTCTGTGAGGGAGCAATAGCAACATTTATTAGAGGGGAAAAAAAGCCACAAATTTCACACCACATTACCCACACAACTATGTCCACAATGCAGCTCACACTTCTATTGGCTTGAGCACCTTACCCTAACCTGTGGCACACCTTGTATGGGACACTCGGATGGGTCCCTCAAAACAGAAGTTGTCCATGCCATAGAGACACATAGATCGGCCTCCACACAGTACTCACAGTACTTACTAACACAGTACTCATTTACTCATATACAGAAGCCAGTGGAAACTGAAAGGACCAGAGCAGTTGTGCCTGTCACATAATGTACTTATGAAGTCCTAGAAACCCATTTCTTTGCAGTCGCCATCTTGTGGAAGTGGGCAGCATTGCTGGAGCTGTAATGAGGTTACAATGCTACCGTACCCACTGTGGTGAGCTCTAACAAAATTAGCTTCCTCCAATAGAAAAAGCAAGCACAGCTGGAAACCTGAATTTGGTCATGTCCCTGTCCTAAGCTTGGAACCAAAGACTGGGTGTGGAGAAACCATTTCATCCACCCAGGTGAATGAAGAATACTGCAAAATAGCATTTCTTTTTCATGTCAACATGATATCCCCAGTTTACAGTGAGGAATATGCGTTTGGGTGAGTATGAGAAAGTTGTAAGAAAAATAGCTGGTATACAGGAGCAAGGAGATTCAGACTCAGCTCAAGGAAATGCTAGGATTTATGTTCCTTGCAGTGCATTGCCAGGATCAGCTCTCACTGTTCTCTAACCAACTCTCTGACATAAAATGAAAAGATCCTATATTCTTGCCTCTATGAGGTAGCATGGAAGTACTCCCAAATATTTAGCAACTAGGCAGAAATGCTCACTTCTTAAGTTAAAAAATTATTTAACCAGCCAAAATCATGGTTGAGACCTCATTACACTGCTTTACTGCAATGAGTGGTGGTCAGGGCAGGCCTCTGCCACAGCCTCGATATCAGGTGCTTTCTCTGCTACCCTGAGCAGTAACCACTGGTCTTCACAATGACCATGGGGAGAACTTGCAACACGCTTCAGCACTGCAGCACGTGTTCATTTCTGTTTAGTCACCTGCTTGCTATTCTGCTCATGGGCTTGACACAGGTTCCTGTGAGCCTCTTGGTTACATTCTGATTCAAAGTTAATTTTGGAAAATGCTACTTCATGACATTTCTCCTGTCAGTAAATATGACCCTGTTGGACAAAGAAGTATTTGGGGGGTGGATCCCATGCCTAAAATGCATGAGTCCTGCGCTCATGCTCACTATCAGAAACAAAAACAAAACACAAAGCAAACAGTACTCCCATTCTTAGAAAACAGTGCAAGCCAGGACTTACTAACAAACAAGTATCAGAGAGGTTGGTGTTGGGAGTGGATTCTTAATCTGAATGAGCCTGGAAGGTAATTGTGCTGTATTCCCATAGATCTGTACCTTTGGCATCACAGACCTTTTGCCAAACCTTTGTCTCTCCTGAGTTTAAACTGTGCATGGAATAATTACAGGTTCTACAGGACAGGGCACAACACAAGTCACTCCTGGAAATTCCCACATCTTCCCTCTGATTTCATTTACTACACTCATTCTGTTTCAGACCTCCAAGGTCCAGGCTACAGTGTCCATGAGTTAAAAAATCCAATGCAGTCTTTAATGATTGAGTAGGCATATTTATCCTCAGGACCAGAGGGTTGTGTTGTGTGTATTCCAAGAAAATTAATACTTAGGTGTATGCAAGCCAAGTTCCCATCTGTAGGTAAATAGATAAAAGCATAATGGATTCTGTCCATGCAGAGCATTATTAAAGTCTTTCAAGTGGAAGGATACACAATGCAGCATGGTCAAACCTTGAGGACCCGGTGGTTTAATCACTAAAGCAATTTCAACAGCTCAAGTGCTGATTGGAGCAGTAATATGAGTCTTGAGAAGCAGTGCTATGGCCCATAAAGGACAGTTGTTTCCAAGATCTGGAGAATGTGAAAGGTGTAATGAAATGAAGGAGGTAGGTGAGTTTTAGTTTTGCAGGTTAAGAATATTATAAAGGCAATTTATTGAGATATAGCACCACAGAAAAAGTGTACTTACTGCACTTGATCAGTAGTCATTTGAGGAATAAACCCCACCACCACCTGCAGTCAAATGCTCATGTTCAGTGTGGAGTCTGCATGGCATCATATCTGAATACTGAGTCTGATGCCAGGAAATGGAATCACTGCTGACGGTGCTTTCCTTCTGCGATTCTGTGTGTATGGCTGATGGGACGTTTAACTTCAGGTTCTACTCAATTTTCTGTGAATTTAAACTTCTGTACAAAATAAACTTTCCTTTTAAAACAACCACTAAGCATGAGCTTTTGAATGAATAAGGATCCCTGTTTTGTAACAACCAGGCCTCCTCCTGGTGACTACTGAAATGGTACTTAGGTATTTTAGCACAGAATTCCATTTTCATCACAGGAACAATACATGCACGACCCTAGGTTCCATGTTGCATTCATTGGCTATTTTATTCCGTAGAAAAAGGTACATTCTGGGGGAAAAAAATCAACATAGCTTCATCATTTAGGTCCAATCATCATGAACTGAACCAGATGTTTGTGGATTTTTTAAAATTTTATTTAAAGAGAAAAAAAGCAAAACAGAAAAAAGAGTAGAAATAATACAGAATTTCAAAAAAACACTAAGAAATCAGTAGTTGATAAATTATATATTGTCACCTTAGAAATAGTTCTTCAAGTTACAAAATTAAAACATAAAAATTGGGCATTCAAACAGTGATAGTTCAAACACTTCCATTCAACAATCTAACAAAAACTTAGTAATATGGTTATCTATCTTACATACTTAAACATACATGCAGTTATATCCTTTAGAGCAGTTTCTTTCCCTCTCCTTTTTGAGTGTGTCTCAGAAGAGGGAGCTCAGGTTCTTGGTTCAGAGGGATAGACAGACAGATGCACAGATGCATGGTGATGCATGGCTGGCTGGCTGGCTGGCTGGCTGCCTGTGTCCTTCGGCCACCCTGCCAGGGCAGGCCCCACCGCAGGAGAAGCCTGTGGAAGCCTATGCTGATGGAGGGAGGTAGACAGAGAGGGAGGTAGGCCTCCATGGAAGGAAGCGGAGCCTGCTAATGACTGCCACTGCCGGGCTGCGACCCCAAAGGAAGGAAAGGGAGCCAGGAGAAGCCTGAGCCAGCAGAGGGCCAGGGCAGGGCCAGGGCCAGGGCTGGAACCAGAGCCAGCAGTGGGGCCCCCTCAAAATAACCCCCCAACCTGATGAAGGAGGCCCGTGGTGAGTCAGGAGGCAGGGAGCCTGGGAGTCAGTAAAGCCTGCAGCCCTGCACTGAATGTTGCCCAACCCTCTGGAGGCAGAGAGGTAGGCTGGGAAACCAGGGAAGCCAGGGAAGCTGCACTGAACGGTGCCCGCCTGTGGGAGGCTGGGGGGCAGGGAGGCAGGAAGGCCGGCAAGCCTGGGGATCCTGTGAGCCTACACTAGCTGAATGGTGCCCACCTGTGGGCCCCAGAGGGTGGAGTGGGAGGAGGGCTACAGGTCTGCAGGCAGCGAGTCCCGGAAGCCAGAATGAATGCTTTTTCTGATTTTTTTTTTTCTCACAGAGCTCTGAGTCCCAGAATGACCGAACCAGACAGACATCCTGCTGGAAGTGAGATTTGGCTAGAGTCTGACATGGATTTCAGTTAGCATCAGACAGACACCCTTCCTTTGGTCAAGCTAGTCATTGATTTTTGGATCCTGGGGGGCAGGGGCATAGCTCATCCTGCTAACTGGCTCGTTCTGCTTCTCTCATGAGACTTGTACCAAGGGGGGGGCAGGCAGGGGCTTCTCTAAGACACTGGCTCCATAATACCAGCAGGTCACTAATTCTCACCCTCTGATAAACCTAAGCATAAACCAGGAGGGCCACTCCCCTGCCCTAATCCACCACTCCCCTAAACCTCATGAACAACACCCTGGCTCCAGATGTCCCACTCAACATGATTTAGCTAGAATCTGACATGCATTGGTTCTTGGTTCAGCAGACAGACACCTGTATCCCCCTTCTTTTTAATCCCTAGGGATTTTCCATTGTCACAGAGCTAGCTAGCCTTTGACCAGAGAACCAGGGGAGAAAGAAACCAAAAGCGAGACACCTTCCCTTTGGAGAAAAAAGAGATTTAGTTAGAATCTGACATTGTATTTTGCTTGACCAGACCACCTTCTGCCCTGGAACCTCTAAGCCAGCCTCTGATCCTGCATTCCTTCGGGGATGGGCATGGCACACTGGGGCCTGGGCTCACTAAACCCCAGCAACTCAGCTCCCTAATCCTCACCCTCTGCTAATCCTAACCCCTGACACTGTCCACTCCTCTGCCCTAAACTGCCAGTCCCCTAACTCTTCTTTAGGAACCCCCAAGCTCTGCTATACTCTGCTCTACTTTGCTCTGCTCTGCTCTGCTCTGCTCTGCTGTGTTCTGCTGTGCAATGAGCTGAGCTGAGCTGAGCTCGGCATGGACCTTCTGTTTCACACACAATTGTCTTAGTTATTTTTTACTCATTGCTGAGAAAAAATACCTGATGCCCAAGGTTGGGATCACTGGGCTCAGTTTACCTGATTGTGAGGAAAAGTTTCTCCGTGTTGCCACCATTTGGGAACCTCCTGGGGCTGCCGCCACTTTGGAACCTCATCTGCCCTCTGCCACCATTTTGGGGCATGGTGCTCTGAAGCTTTCTCCTCTGTGCAAATTTTTTCACGTTGGCAATTTTGAAGCTGCAAAGAATGGAGAGCCATTGCTTTCTGAGATGCCCCCTGGACATGTTTCTTGTTTGTTTGTTTTTCCTCAGCAATCCAAGTCTCAGCTCTATCTTCACATTCCATGGCTTCACTGGAGTTTTCCTTCTGGCCAAAATGACTCACAGCATTTTAAATTATATTGTTGGGCTCTTTGCTCTTGCTATGTAACATATATCTGGCTAAAAGCCCCTGGCAAGAGCCATACCACAGCCTCAACGTTTGACTGCCATGAAATTTTCTTTGCCAGATTAATCAGTCCATTGCCCTTCATCTCAGTCAGTCTCAGGCAAAGTCTCTGGGCATGAGCAGGATGCAGACAAACTTTCTTCCAAGCCATAACACACATCAGGTGGAGTCCAACAAGCAATTCAGTCCTTTGTTGCAGCAGAAACCTCCCAAGTTGGTCTTTATCATCAGGCTTTCCATCATGGGAATCTGAGAGGCCAGATCGATGCAGATGTATGCATCTGGAGTTGAATGACCTGAGCTGAGCTGAGCTGGGTGTGTTAGCGTTATGGGTATGCTCTGTGTATTGCTAGGGTCCCAGAAAAAGCGGGGAGAGAGTGAAAAGTGGCACAGGGCCCAAAAAATCACTGAGTGACAGCCACAGGCACAATAAAAAAGCAGAGAGAGAGAGTGAGAAAGAGAGAGAGCAAAAAGAGGCAACAGGAATGAAGGAAAGCAGAGAGAGAGTGTGAAAAGAGGCAATGGGACCTGGAAACAAAAGCAGAAAGAGAACCAAAAATAGAAAAACACCCAAGGAAAGCAGAGATGGAGAGGGAGAAAGAGCAAAAAGAGGCAAATGGGACTCAAGTGGGTTCATGAATGACAGACAGAGGAATCCAAGGAGCCAGATGTATGCATTAGCAGTCCAGTGAGCTGAGCTGAGCTGAGCTGGGCTACCACCACTCGAGTGGAACCCTCGTTTCAGAGTCTCATGGAGTGGCTGGCCCTGAACTGGAAAACTGCAAAGATTTCAGATAGAGCACCACCTAAGGAAAGAAAGACTTCTTCCCCCCTGAAAATGATTTAGGTAGAATCTGACATAGATTTTGGTTCCACAGACAAAAAGAACAGACAGACAGACAGACACCCAAAATCAGAGAGAGACTGAAAAGAGGCAAAGGACTAGAAAAACAGCAGAGCCTGAGGTGGTTTCCTGAACAACAATATAGGAATCCAAGCAGCCAAATGGATAAATTTGGAATTTAATTAACCAAGCTCAGGACCACTCACTCATATATTGACACCCCCACCCCTGGTTCAGGCTTCTAAACAATTGGCCCCGAGCTGGAAAGTGATAGTTTTTAAAAGAGAGAATCGCAAAAGACATCTTATTGGAAGCCATGTAGCTTGAATCCTTTATTCATTTTCAGTTGACTGACGCCTGTATCCTGCAGCTTTGCTTGAGCAGGTTTTCATTTTTCTCCTGTAAGGAACTACAGCTCATTCTGCTTTTCTCAGGGGACTTCTACCTGGAGTCATTTTCCATCTTCCTAGGTCAAATGCAGGGCTCTAGTGAAATGAAATGCAGGGCTCAAGATAGATGGCACCAGTGATGCCAAGCCACAACATGGGCCCGACAGTGAAAAGAGGCAAAGGGGATGGAGTGGGTCGAGAATGACAGACAGACAGAGGAATCCAAGCAGCCAGATGGATGGGTGCGTTCGCAGTCCAGTGAGCTGAGCTGAGCTGAGCTGGGCTGAGTTGAGCTGAGTAACGACCACTGGCATGGATCCCTTTGTTTCAGAGCCTCACAGAGTGGCTGGCCCCACACAAGAAAGAAAGAAAAAAAACACAAAGATTTTGAACACAGCAAAACCACAAAAAGGAAAGATGTCCCGCCGGGAACGTTTTCGCTAGAATCTGGCATTCATTGATTTTTGGTTCCACAGATAGACATAGAGACAGACAGACACCCACCTGTCTGTCTCCCCCTTTCTTGGTGGTGCAAGTGGGTTGATTTTCTCTCTTGTGGTGGGTAAGGTTCATTCTTCTCATTTTCATGTGACTTAGACCCTCTCTCCCTGAGTGACCTTCCATGTTCACAAAGCTTTTGAACCCAGAATCTCCAGAAAAAGACACAGACATCTCGTCGGGAAAGTTTGAAGGAGAATGTTGCATTGATTTTTGGGGTGGCATGTTTGTTAGTGTGAGTGTGGGGAACAGGGCACATGTGGGATTTTAGGGTGGGGTTAGTGAATGGGGTACATGTCAGTTTTTAAGGGTGAGGTGAGGAAGAGAGCATGTATGTCTTTTTAGGGTGAGTTGGAAGAACAGGGTTTGTGTGGGTTTTTAGGGTGAGGGTGTGGAACATGGCTTGCTCTCTGGAGTCATATGTGGGTCAGACACTAGTTACATACATGCGGTGCTCACTCAAGATGGCATCCATCAGATTTGCCAAGCTAAGATCGATGGACAGACAGACAGATGTGTTTCAGAGTCTGGCCGAGTGAATGAGTGAGAGAGTGCCCTTGAATGGCAAAGTCACGAGCTTCTCATCAGGGAGAACCACAGAGAAGAAAGACATTCTGTCAGAAATGAGATATAGTTAAGATCTGGCATGGACTTTGGATCAATAGAAGGACACCACAGCCTTCTCCCCCTGCTTCTTTGGTTGAGTGGAGAGAGCACTGATTTTGGTCTCTGCAGTGAGGTATAGCAGGTCATCCAGCTGGTTCTGCTTTTCTCACAGGACTCACTCACTCAGACCCTAAGTGATATTCCAGGTGGAGTCCTTATCCAGGGCAGGGCATTGTTCAGTGCAAGGATCAAGAGAGATGGCATTGGTGAGGCTGAGGCACAGTGGCAGGGACCGGAACTGAGGGAAGGGCAAAGTGGCAGAGGACCCAGTCTCAGTGGGTGGAAGAGAAGGGAGATGGGAGGAAGGAGTCTCTTGTTCACATATGGAATTGGAAGTATGTGAGGTGAGGGAGGCTGGCAAATGGAGATCCTAGGCCTAACTCCCTCCCTGCCTGAAGCCCTCCAGGCCTGACTGGCCCTCAATTGGAGCCTGGTCCTTGACCCATCTGTCATCTCAGCCCACCTGAGCCTCACTCAGAGCCCTGAAACGTGACTCTGAACCCTAAAACCCTAACCCTAACCCTTAACTCTGATCCTGTCATCACATCTATCTGCTGCTGTAGATCTCCAGCCACTGATTATCCTTCCAATGAGACACAATCACCTTCCAGTGTGATACCAGACCCTGTTTCCAAGCTCATTAGGAGCCATCTGGTTCAGAAGTGGTAGAGCCTGATGTCGTTCCACCTCTGAAGGCACATCTGACTGGGGTGATGTCCAGTCAGCTAAGTCTCCACCCACTGAGACAGAACCACCTCCCAGAGTGGCAGCTTTACCATCAAAGGTAAAGCAAGAGCGGTTTTACCTGATACAAAGGATATGGAAATAAAGGAGGCTGATCTGGATCCCATCCCACCTCCAGAAGCATGTGTTGCAGTGAAGTTGATCTCCAGCTACCAGATTTTCTGCCCCCCAACCTAAATCCCCTTCCCTCTGTGGTAGATTGCCCTCTTTGCAAGAAAGATGAAGAGTCAGATGGTACAATAAATGCCAAGTCATGCCCCTGTCCACCTCTGATTGCTGGGTCTTCTTTCTATTCTTTCACAATCAGAAGATCCTATCCAGTTAGATATCTTCTGTCATTCTCCACTCTCCTGCTTTCTCTCTTGGTCTCTCCTCTGGAATGCCTCCTTTCTCCCTACCTCCATGTACACAGTGATGGAATAAAGATGCCCCTGCCAGAAGAGCCCACATCTTAATGGAGCACCAGGGATAGACACTCTGACAGTTAATAGTAAGATAGGATGTGGAATGCATGAACATGTGTCTCAGGTCACTTCCCCAAGGGACTCAGCAGCCTCCTAATGTGGACCTGGGAAGGGGCAAGTGGGTGGAGAAGACACAAGGGATGCCTGTGTGCTACGAAACCCATAGGTGCAAAAAGGTGAGTGAGGAAAGGTAAGAATAGTGGGGACTGAGGAATAGCCTGAGGAGACCCAAAGCAAGAGGGCCTTGACGGGGAGGCCTCAGATGATTTTAACTGGGATCAACAAATACAGAAATCAATCAGGGAGCTGCACAGAGGCCATGGATCCCACAGGCATAGGGGTGCAAGCAGACATGGCATTGCATCACATAAAGTAGCGTCACATAAGTGGCCTTGGATCAGAGACTCCATGTCCAGGTCAAGGAATGAGACAGTTGGAATAGAGTTCAAATGACTGCAGTCCTGTGAGCCATCATCTTGTTACTGGCCACTTAGGTTCAAAAGCTCAGGTCCACTTGTTCACCAATGAACAAATCAAAAGAGGCCATTTATTTTGGTAAAAATAAAAAGATTTACCCAGAGGTAACTTCAAGGAGTTAGGGTGGGCCATTTTCCTCAAATTCTTCTCATTCCTGCAGGTGTGTGGGGCAGTTTAATAGCAACAGTAACGAGGGGGAACACAATGGAATGATAGACAAGTTCAGAGTTCTTGCATCCTTTCCAGGAGCTAACTTCTCTCTCCCTTACCTAGGGAATAAAACTGGGCTTGACCTTGGATGCTAAGATCTGCATATTCCATCTATTCATCAGGGCTGAGCAGGGGTGGTGTATGTGTTTTGCCCTATGATGGAGAAAGTTTTGGGGAGGGGAAATATAATTTAAATTTCCCTTTGCAGTGTCAGCTACTATCCACTAAATACTGACGCTGAGAACTGACAACTGAGATAGAATGCTGGAATGAGACATGCCCACTCTCATGCAAACTGAGAATGAGATGCTTAATGCCTCAGCCACTAAGGAAATACAAACTACAAACACAGGGATATTTCCCTTCACTCCAACTATAGCCCCTGCCATCAATATAATTTAAGGAAATGAATGATGGTAAGGTTGCAGAGAGACTGCAGCAAATACTTGTACAGGATCTGTGTGAAATACTTTGGCATTTCTGCAAAAACTGAATAAATTTGTAACCAGCACTAAAAAAATAAAATTCCCCTTTGAGACATTTGTGGCCTTGGATGCAAACATCTTCTCCCACCACCCCTCAGGGTAAAAAGTTGACAAAATATACAGAAGATCTGACCCTGACCCTGACCCTCACCCTGGCCCTATCCCTATAGCAGTAAAAGCATATTTGCGTTCAAATGCCTTCTTCAGTTTGACCGCAGGAGGGCAGCAAAACCGCCTAACTATAGTAGTAGACAAAAGCTTAACTAGTTTACATTCAAACGCATTCTCGAATTTAGCCACAAGATGGCAGAAGACCTATAAAATAAAGTAAGAACGTTTACATAAAAATGTATTCTCCAATTTAGCCACGAGATGGCAGCAAAAGCCAATAAAATACAGTAGTAAGGACGCCCTTAACATTCAAGTGCATTCTTCCATTTCACCACAAGATGGCACAAAGGCACATACACTGTTAAGGCCCGCATAACCAATTTACATTCAAATGAATTCTTCTAGCCACAAGATGGTAGCAAAGGCATGTAAAATACAGTAGTAGCAAAAAGAGGCCAGAAAAGTGGGTTTGACAGTCCACATCCAAAACCATTCTTCCATTTATCCACAATGTGGTAGCAAAGGCACATCCCACATAAAGTCACAAAAACCATTTAAAGTCGAATCTCAAACTGAACTCCAGTTTTAATTCAGTTGACTGACATGATACTTGCACAAATTATTCATGAAATTCTTGTTACTTCTGATAAACATATTGTTATTGTAAACTCAGGGACATAAACACAAGTCATTTACTGTAGCAACCATCAGATATGGACAATGTCAACCATCTGGTATTACTCTGCCTGGTTGTAGGTGTGTGTTGGACAAAAACTACACATTTACAAATCAAGAGGTACACTGTTTATAATTGTTTTCAAATCTACACATTGACATCTGTGGTCCTTTCCTTAATTACTGTAATTTGGTGAGTTTTCAAGGTTGCAAGGTGTTTATCTTGAAATTTATTTAAATGCTTTTGATTGATTTAAATTAGTCATTTATTTAGGCTCTTTACTTCAATTTAGCATAAGATTTCCCATATGCAAAATGTTCTCAGAAGAGCACTGGCATCACCCAATACATAGCTTTCCAGCGCTGACATACATTAATGGCTTACCATCTGGGCTTACCACATTCTTTGGTGCATGGTACAGGGTACTGAACACAGAGCCTTTGTAATCAACAACATCCCCAGCCTTGTTTTTTGATTTTGAGAAAGATCTTCCCTAAATCTCAAAGTTGCTTTGGCTGGATTGGAACTTGGGATCCTCCTGGCTTAACTTGCTAAGTGACTGGAATAAAATATATTGAATCTCAGTTACTGAACACCATTTCTATGTTGAATCTCAGGCTTTAATTCCAAAAGTATATCCCACAAACAACATAGATTTGTCTGCATTTAAAAATTCTACACATAATGATAAGAAAATTTCTTTATTTCACTTAACTTTTTGATACATCTACCCATGTTAGCATACACGGCACTAATTATAAAAATAGAAAGCTTAATTTATCAATATAATTTATACCACAATTTGTTGATAGACAAGCTACTTTGAATCATTGGGAATCAGAGGCTCTTACTTTATGTTTTTTTATCTTTTTAATTTTTTATTTTAAAGAGAATAAAACAAAAGGGAACACAACAAAGCAAATCAGAAAAGAACAATGCAAGCAACACAGCACTTCAAAACCAGACAGCCAGACATCAGCAGTAGCTATGATAAGAGGTTTCTACTTTTAATAAAAGTTGCAAAGGCTCTACTGCACAAGGCCTGACATGCACATAACCCATTTTACTCCTCCTTCAATTCCCTAATTCCCTCCCTCTCCTTTTTATTTGTCCATCTCTCCCTGTTTCATTTGGTGTTTTGTTTTGTTTTGTTTTGTTTTGTTTTGTTTTGTTTTGTTTTGAGATAGGGTATCCCTATGTAGTTCAGGCTGGCCTTCGTTTTGCTATGTAGTCCAGGTTGGCCTTGAAATCACAGCTATCTTTAGACTAACTGTAAATTATTTGTAATTTTTGAAAGACATTCTATAAGCTATTGTGTCTCCTAATAAGAGTTGAGAAGTCTGCAGTCCAAATGTTGATCTTTCTTTCTATTTAAATTTACTTGGCTCGTTAGAAAAGTATCAAGAAAGTGATGTTATTTTTCACATTTACTGTACAGATGAGAGACAAACCATCTGAGCCCTCACTGAAATCTCTTTAGAGTCCACAAGAGGGCAATCCTATTCTATAGAACTGAACAGTTCTGTGGCTTGTTTGTGATCCTGTTGTTTTCCTAGGGTTGACTTTAATTGGAATGTCTCTGTCTCAGCCTCTTGCTTGGGATATTTGTTTTTCATTTCCAGATCTATTTATATTTTCTTTCTTTCCTATTTATATATTTCCTGGGCAGTTTATTACACCATGGCTTAGCTTTCTTCATTATTTTACACAGAAAGATGATTCTTAGAGGGAAAAAAGCAAAACAGAAAAAAGAGTAGAAATAATACAAAATTTCAACAAACAGTAAGAAATCACTAGAAATATGTAATAATAAATTACATATTGTTATCTTAGAAGTAGTTGTTCAAGTTACAAAATCAAAGCAGAAAAAGTGGACAATCAAACAAAGACAGTGGCTGGGGATTTAGCTCAGTGGCATAAGTACCTACTTGGCAAACATGAGATCATGGGTTCGATCCAGGCACAAAAAAAAATGACAGTATAAATCATTGTTTCATAAACTGACAAAAACTTAATAGTATGGTTATCTATCTTGCACATTAAAACATACATACAGCTATATCCTTTAGAGTACTAGCGAAAGATGATTTTTATTTCTTGATCTCATTACTAAAATCAAATGAGTGCATGATATTTATTCCTCTAAGGAAAATAAAATGATTAACTTGTTGAGGTCATTCATGGGGCTGTTGACTTTTTCCTTCACTGTGTTAATTTTGTGATACTTTTAAGTGTAATGAGACTGCTAGAAAAAATGAGATTTTGTTGACCCATGGCAATCACTCAGTACAAGGAACTATTAATGTCTGGCATGGAACGGGTAATGGTGAGGAGTGTTATAACCAGACTGAGAGCCACTACAGACAGAAATGAGAGAACCCACTGGGTGGATGTGACATTTCCTCTCTCATCTCAGTGACTGCGGTCCTGTGAGCCATAATCTTGTTACTGGCCACTTAGGTTCACAAGCTCAGGTCCACTAGTTCACCAATGAACAAATCAGAAGAGGCCATTTATTTTGTTAAAAATAAAAAAGATTTACCCAGAGGTAACTTCAAGGAAATAGGATGGGCCATTTTCCTCAAATCTTTCTTATTCCTGCAGCTGTGGGGGCACTTTAATATCAAGAAACAGTAAGGAGGGTGAAAGAGTTTTCTGGCATAATAGAGAAGTAAAAGTACAAAGCAAACAGGTTTATTGAGCTGAGGATGTGGAAAGGAGCACACAACCCATAGCAGCTGTGCTGTCTCCTTCGACTCAACTCGAATATGGGGAGTATAGGATATATGTTACCTTTGAGCAGGGCTGGTGCTTAGGGCAAGCATTGATGACATGCTAGGAGCTGATTGGAATTTTCTTCACACACAAATGGAAAGGGAGTTGCAGTTTGGGCTGAAGAAGCAGGAAGTGGTAGGCGCTCCCACTTTGGCCTTCCACCACATTAGACCACTGCTATAACTGTACAGTAATTCATACTAGGGCAAGAACCTTTCATTCCCGTCTTTTTATTGTTAGGAAAAAGGCAGTCTCTCTCTTACTACTTCCTGCTGAAAGGGGGTGCCGTATTGGGGTTTAGGAAGGTTGACAGGATGATGATTGATGCCCATGCAGAAGCTGGTACCAGGTGTTTTAGCCAGGACAACTTTATCGTTGATGAATGCTCACATCCGAGATTGGAAAAACAGAGCCAAGGTGCTATGAGGAGGCAGGTCACTATCATATTTAAGGAGAGGTAGAAGGAAAGGTGTCTTTGATTTAAATATGTTCCATCAGGACCACAGTGAGATAGAATCTGAAAAATAAATGTGGAGTTAGGAGGAGTGAAGTTATGAGAGGTGATTATTTTTCCATCTGAAAGGGTAAAAGTTAAAAGTGTAGGTAGGTGGGGCTTGTCTTTGGTCCAGGAGTTGAGCTGGAAAGAATAAGAAGCATGAGAAATGTAAGGCCTGATGATTGAATTGTGTTTGGGAAATTACAGAGTAGGGGTTGGAGGGCTGTGGCTGTGTCACTGTAAGGGAGACAAGAGCGGAGACCTGAGGGAGTCTCATGTTTAACTAAACAGCTGAGGGCAGAGAGAACTAAGACAGTTATAGTGAAAAATTAACTAATAGACTGAAGGGATCAGGAACCAAATATGATAACAAAACATGACCTAGCCTGAAAATTGTGGCTGTGGAGCCTCGGTGAGATGGAGATGGGAGATAGAAGATGAGATGACCACTCAGAATTTTTAGTCAGGACAATTAGGGTTAAGAAGGCACCGCTTAGCTTGAGTGGTGTGGAACCAGGATGGCAGTCCAGCAACTTTGACCACTGTTGGGGTTGCCAAGAAGACCAGGTAGGGGCTGCTCCACCTTGGTTGTAGTCCCGTGGACTTAGAACATTTCAGATAAATTAGATCTCCTGGGATTATGCGAGGGTCTGGTTTGGTCCCTTCAGAGGGTTGGGGAAGGCAGAGATCAGCATGTTGTCATAACAAGTATTGGAGAAAGGAGGGGATTGGAATGTAGTCAGCAAGAGGAGGGAGGCTTTGGAGGGTAGGAAGATTGTGGAGTAAAAATGGTCTGCCAGACATAAGTTTAAAAGGGCTTAAAAATGCAGAAGCCCTGGGAAAGTGCCCTGAGCTTGGCTAAAGCTAGGGGCAGAAGCTGAGGCCAAGGTTGGTGTAGTTCTAAAATGAGTTTTGTAAGGTGTGTTTTTATGAGACCATTTGCTTTTTATACTTTTCCTGAAGATTGTGGAGGGTATGCAATGTGTAGGCACAGGTGATGTGTAAGTTTGAAGATACCTGTTGAGTGATTTGAGAAATAAAGGCTAGACCATTATCTGACTGCATACTCTGAGGTAGACCAAACCTTGGGATGATTTCCTGTAACAAAAGTTTAGTAATTACATCAGCAGTCTCCCTGGTTGTGGGAAAGGCTTTTATCCATCCTGAAAAATACAAACAAAGGTGAGAAGATATTTGAGTTTTGTGGCAGAGAATGTGTGTAAAATCTACCTGCAAGTCCTGACCAGGGGTGTGTCTGTAAAATTGATAAATAGGAAAGGAAGGGGGTGGTATGAGTCCCTGAGGAGAGGTTCTACTATAGAGATGACAGGTGTAAATTGTTGAGACCTCAGAGTGTCTGGGTCAGTCTACATAACCACAAAGGAATCCTGACAGGGTGTAGAGGGTATGGTAAAAAAAAAAAAAAGGCGTTCTTAAGATCTGTGACTGTAAAGTGAGTGATGGAGGGAGGGATATGATAGAGCATGGTATAAGGGTTTGGGCAACACTGGGTGATTGGAGTAACAGCGTTATTAGTTACCCTAAGGTCCTATGCTAGACAATAAGACCCATCAGGCTTGAGTACCAGGAGAATGGGAGTATTATAGGGTGAATAGGTAGGTTTCAAGAAAACCATTGTCTAAAAGATGCTTGATTATAGGTTTAAGTCCCTGTAACTGTTTGGGAGCTATAGGCTATTGGGGAACGCAGGGAAAAATTGAAGGATCCCTAAAACAAATTGAAATAGGCATGGCATGGGTAATGCAGGTGAGATTAGAGGGACCTCAAACTATGGGATCAACCAGAGAAGAAGGCAGGTGGGGGGATGGCTTTGCAGTGCACTGTGAGGGTATCTGGAGGATGAGAGCTATGGGAAGGGAGAAGGTAAAGGAGAAGTTAAGCTTTTGAAGAGGATCCCTACCTAAAAGGAGTGTGGGACATGTTGGAATTGCTAGGAAGCTATGGGTAAGGAAGACAGTCTGGAACATGCATGGAATAGGCCCTGTCTGGAGGAGTTGTGTAGGTTGGTGGGTCAACACCCACTACAGAGTCTGAGGACTTGATACAAGGGCCTGAAAACTCAGGAAGAACACTATATATGGCCTCTGTGTTCACAAGTACAGAGAATGTCTTACCTGAGACCTCCAGTGGGACTTGGGGCTCTGAGAAGTATACTTTAATGGGGGGCTGTGGACCCCAAGCCCCATCAGTCTTCAGCAGCAAGTTAAAGTAGGTCAGCCAGAGATGAATGCAGTGGTGATGAGATCTCCTGTGAGGGTAGGGAGTTAGAGGATGGCTTACCCGCTCTCTGGTGGCTAGGACAGTCGCTCTTCCACTGGCCTTTGAGATTGCAGGAGGGGCAAGGCCCCAGAGGAATGCCATGGTTGGGGCACTCTCTTGCCCACTGTCCTTCTTTGCTGCATTTGAAGCATGGTCCCATAGGGACATGGGCAGCTCCACTTTGTCTCAGTTAACCTGTCTCAGAGCTCTAAGGGTCACTGCTAAAAGATCAGATTGCTATTTTTTCTTTTGATTTTTATCTCTGTTGTTGAAAACATGAAAAGCCACATTAATGTCTCCCTGTGGGCTTTGAGGGTCAATTTTAGCCTTTTGCCTTGGAATCTGGCCCACAGTGGAAGGTATCTGTCTCCTCCACAGTCACAAGACATCTGATTCTCTGTGCTGGCTATTTTTGAGGCCCTGGCCCTGTCTGACTGGCCATAATAATTTTAACTGACTTAGCTGCCTGTAGCATTCTTTCTCTGAAGAAGTAACCCAAACTGCCATGAGAGATAATGAGAGGAGACCGATCTGGCTTCTTCAGGCTGAAGGGGGTTGAAGTTGTCAAATGGCAGTCAGGGATAATCTGCAGAGCTTTTAACTAGTGAGTGGTCCTCAGTAGACAGCAGGCATTTTCACTTTGGGTAGGTGTACAGCTTTTTAAGTCTAAAGGAGACAAAGGCAAAAATTGATTAAATATGCAGGAGTCAAATAATACAATCAACAGGGTATTTATGAGTATAATTTTAGTAATGGCTTCCCATAAGGAGGATAAGGATAAGGTCCAGGGAATTTTAGAAACTGACATATCATTCATTTGTCATACACAGATTTAGGTTTTACAATTTTATAAGTACCTCCTATGCTGTTAGAATGTCTATTGTCATCTGATTTTGGAGGATATCCTGTTTTATTAATTTTACCTTTTTTAATTTAGGAGACAGATCAGCTGTGGTGTCATTTAAGGCCAGTTGAGTATAGTTAATTATGGCCTCAATATGCATCATATAACTTTTTTCTGGAAAAGATCTGGTGGATCCCAGTAAAAGGAATCTAAAAAAGAATTTAGTGTATTTGTTATGATGCCTTGGGGTTTTGTACCTTTTCAGCAAGAATAAACCTTAATCAAAGCATGCATAATCAAAGTATAAAACAGGTATAATCAAAGCGTGAGCAGTAGGGCTGATGGTTCTTTAGAAACTGCTTTTAGGTTATAACAATTGTAACTCATTGGCTCTTAGGTCCTTTTGTTGAGGGACATTACATAAATTTTTGTTTGAAAATTATCATTTGACTGGTGACCTCATGTTGATTTCATTTGAATCTCTTGGCTGGAGCAAAGAAAAAGGCAGATGTCTGGATCTGAAAGAACATATTTATCATCATAAACAATCTCAGTTCCACATTTGAAGGCATCAATACACCATCAGATCAGCCACAGTGAATTGTCTTAGTCATATGAACTTTAGTTGGGGTGTCTCCCATAAGGCTATGGAGATTATTGGGGCCTCTGATTAATGACAAGAGCTGCTTAAAGTTACCAGATGGCCACTTTCTTATTCATCAGTTGAAGTTCTGTCCAATGTCTCCTCACTGCAAGGGATTTTATTTAACCAATTTTAGCATCATTTTGACCAGCTGGCAACCTAAGTGGAAGCATGTTTTTTAAATCTATAACCCAAATAAATCTTGATTAAATGATATGAAAATGTAAAAAAGGAGGAAAAAAGATCATTGAGCTCAAATAAAAAGGAATAGCTGCTTACAGAGCAGGCAAATGGACAAACATGGACAGATGATCTATACAATATAAACAGACTGGACAAACAGACAACAGATACATAGACTGACAAACATGTTATAAAATCAGAGTACACTCAAATATATTTGGCCAATTTGAACTATAATAAATAGACTAGTGTGAACCTTTTTGTAGATTAATTAATAGAGATCACTTGAAATAAGACTACAGAAAAGAAACATAATTTATGGTTTACTCTGAGATAGGTCAGTGAGGGAAAAAGGAACATGAATATGAACTATTCTGTCGGGGCCAGCCTGTTCCTGAAGTGGGAATAGGGACTGAGGCTGAGAAGACTGTGGAGTGGGAGATGTAAAAGGCCACCGAGCAGCCAACTGCCTAGCAGGCATCTATGTGCAATTACTGGGTGATCAATCACCATGCGATAGGGAAGCACAAGATGGTGACTGATTACCATGAAACCCATAGCTAGATGGCTGCTGCTGGTCCCATGATAAAAGACCGCAAGATGGTGGCCACTGACCCTGTAACCCATCGCAAGATGTCAGCATACTGTCACATGACAGAGGACTGCAAGATGGCAGCTGTCCTCCACACAAACTGCAGCAAGATGGCTGCTGAGAACTATGTGGCTTGCTGGATGCTGGAACACATGAGACCGAGTATGGTGCACCAACAGGGAAAATGGCAATGCAGGGGTAGGGGACAAAGAACCATCCATGGAATAGATGGCTCAGGTGGAGGTGATTAAGAAATTGGAGACTAGGGAGAGAAGAGAGGGATTACTCTCTTCCCTTATGAACTTTAGTTGGGGTGTCTCCCATAAGGCTATGGAGGTTATTGGGGCCTCTGATTAATGAACAAGAGCTGGTTAAAGTTACCAGGTGGCCACTTCCTTATTCATCAGGTGAAGTCCTGTCCTTAGGAAGGAAGGGAAGAGACTACTGGGGCCGAAGAAGAGGGAGAGGATGGCGCAGGGGCACAGAAACCTCTGGCTGGGAAAGCTGCAGCGTTTGGTTGGGGAGATACAGGGGAGGAGCCGCAAAGACAGGACACACATCAGCTAAGGGGTGGGGGGAGGGAGGGAGAGGTCCTGGTGAAGCAGAGCGAGCCAGAAGTATGTGGGCCATCATACAAGACAGAGTGAGAGAAGGACACGTCCTCAAAGTGACAAAGGCCTAAAAAGGAGGGGTTTCTGCCAATTTGCTGCCATTGTGACAAAAGGGTAAATAAAACATCAGCTTTTTTGTTTTTATAGCCTTTTTGAGGTCAAGAGCACCAAGGTTATGAACCAGGAACCCCAGAGGCATGTTTTTCAAGGGACAGGAAGTGGTTCCCATGACCGAATTATAAGTGAGCTGAGAGAACAACTTCGCCTTGGGATGTAAGAACTTTAGCTCTCTTCCAAGGAATGTGGAAGCTGTCCTGGGTCACACCTATCAAAAAGTCATCACCTGTTTCCAAGAGTGTGACATGGAAAATCCCAACACCCATTCTCCTTGGCCATAACTAAGAGTACAGTCCAGCTCCCAGGGAACAAAAATAAGTTTTGCCTCAGGCTGTATAGCCTAAGGAGCATGAAACTGTAATCTCTGTCCAGGGACAGCAAGGATAGGTTTTCTGGCTCAAGCTTGCAAGTTTTAGGAATGGAAACAGAAAACCCCATGCAGCAGCTCATGTGTGATGAGTGAGGAAGGTCACTGTTGCATGTGGATTAGCAGCGGCAAGTGAACAGTCCCAGAGGAAAAAATACGTGGTTCATAGGCAGGGTAGCTCAAACTGGGAGGGGCCTCCAGGAGCTAACGCACTCTGCCAACTGACTCTCAAGGCACCATTATGATAGAGTTTTCTGGCACAATAGAGAAGTAAAAGTACAAAATAAACAGATTTATTGAGATTGTGTGGAAAGGAACACACAACCCATGGCAGCCGCACTGTCTCCTTCGACTGGCATATGGGGGTATGGAACATCCGTAACCTTTGAGTGGGGGTGGTGCTTAGGGTGGGCATCGATGACACACTAGGAGCTGACTGGAATTTTCTTCACACACAAACAGGAAGGGGAGTTGCAGTTAGAAGACGCAGAAAGTGGTAGGCATTCCCATTTGGTCTTCGGCCATGTTAGACCACTGCCATAATTGTACAGTAATTCATACTTGGGCAAGAACCTTTCAGAGAGGAATACAATGGAATGATTGACAAGGTTAACAAGTTCTGGCTTCTTCCATCCTTCCCAGGAGCTAATCTCTCCCTCCCTTGCCTAAGGGAATCAAACTGAGCTTGACCTTGGATGCCAAGATCTGCATATTCCATCCATCATTAATCAGAGTTGGTAAGGAGTGGAAGTAGGTGTCTTGCCCTAGGATGGAGAAAGTTTGGGGAGGAAGTCTAATTTAAATTCCCCTTTTCAGTGTCAGTTACTATCTCACTAAATGTTGACACTAAGAGCTCACAGCTGAGATACAATGCTGGAATGTGACATGCCCACCCCCATTCAAACTGAGAATGAGATGTTTAACATCTCGGCAACTAAGGAAATACAAATTATAAACACAGGGATATTTCCCTTCACTCCTCCAAAGGCAGCTATCATCATTATAATTTAAAGAAATGAGTGTTGGTAAGGATGCAGAGAAACTGGAGCCAATACACATGGTACAGGCTCTGTGTGAAATATTGTGGCATTTCTGCAAAAATTGAATATAGATTTGTAACCAGCACTGGAAAAAAACATTTTTTTTCTTTAAAGAATACTGGCTTTGAGGCCTGGGATAAAAACACTTTCTTGCACCACCTCTCAGCCTCAAAAAATGATAAAATACACAGAAAAGAGCTGAAAAAGATGTCAGAACATGACAAAGCAAAAGTAAAGGTCCATATTTTCTCTCAACTCTCCCTCAATCCTTACTGTAAAAGACCCGTGTCCACCTGGAATCAGGGAGATGGTGATCTGAGGTAAGTGAGCCCCTCCATCTCCTTGGAGCTAGCTTTAAATACATCCTTCTTACCCACATACATACCCTCTTTTGGTTTGTGTTGGGAGCCAATGAAGCTGGAGATTGATCACATCTGTGGGGCTAAGCAAGGCCAGCCCAGAAAAAACAGAGACCAAAACAAGCTCTGTGAACAAGTTGTTCCAGCACCAAGAAGGCAGGGCCAGGCCTGCCAGCAATGAATTGCTGGGCAGAGGGGCTGAAACTGACATCATCTTTCCCAGTGTATGAATAAAGGTGCTGCAGTGGCTGAGCAGTTCCTTCCTCCCATCAGGAAGGTAAGGGCTCCACCCGACCCCGGCTTTGTCTTGTCTTTATTTTTCTCATCCTCTCACCGCCCTTGACCACAAGAACCTCAGAAGCCACACTGGGTCGTGGCAGGTTTGGTCAGTGACAAGCATGGAAACCTGGAGCCTCAGTGGCTGGTAACAGTTTTGGTGACCATGAAGGGACTTTAGTTCATGCCCCTGAGGGCCCTGCCTCAGGAAAAAGTACTGCCTTCTCCTGGCTAGCTAGACCTGGAGTTCATGTTGGGACTCCAGGAACATTCCACAGCTGCCAAGGACACTTTTGTACACTGAAAACTTTCTTTTTCCCCACCTGCTGTACCTACAAATGCTTTTGTTAGTTAAAGGAAAAAGATTTGGGAGCTTCGATTTGACCTGGAGCTCACAGTCCCTGCCCAGTTTCCCACTGCAAAGTGTACTTTGAGGACATTCTCTCTCCACAATTTGGACCTCTGTTAGTTCATTCATCAGTGCCATTTGGGTGAGGTAGGGCCGGCCCTTCACCATTTGGGGTCATTCAGACCTGTTTCAGATCATTTGGGGGCGCTGATTGCTGTAAGAGATTCAAAGGTAAGAAAGTTTCCAGACAATTGTTTTGTTTTGGTTTGGAATACTCTTCTGTTTTGATCTGACTTTTTGCATTTGTTTGTTTTACCTTTCTCCTCTTGTCCCTTTATTCTAGGGGGAGCAGCAAAGGTTCATTTCAGTACCATCTAAAATTGTCCTGAGAAATTTTGCAAGCCAAGCCAAACCAAACCACACCAAAAGGAAGACTCTTTGCACAGAGGAGTTAAGGGAACATTTAATCTTTACATCAGCAGACTGTTGGGAGTTCATGCCAGTGGACTGTTGCAGGGATAATTCTTGCCACCCAACCACCCTGAATCAGGAAGGAGTTTAGCATACATGGAATTAGAAGTGGGAGGTACAAAGCAAGGACCAAATGTTACATGATTGGTTACATACATTGCATCTTATATTGACAGACAGCCTAGTCTTGAAAAAATAGAAACATTCCAGGAACCAGGGGAGAAAGCTCTTACAGAATGAGTATACTTAAGGACGTTACCTTAATATAGGAATCTTCTGCAGGTGGTGGGGAGAGAGAGCTTAGGTCAGCCCAAGATGACTTAAGGTATAGGTAATTGCTCTGACATTGTTGTCAGGGTCAACTGAAATTACCAGAGACAGCAAAGAAGCAACTTGTTCAGAGTCCTCTAGAAATATCTATAAATTTACCATATCCTGAATGCATTTCTAAATTATAACTGTGCCCCCAAAAATTATACAAATCACATGGGGTTCAAGTTATTCCAAGGCTTCTTTGTGAGCCAATACAAAGTTCATGGTTTTTGAACCGTTTGAGAGCAAGGAAAATGCTTGGGGTTTTTTGATTTTACTACCAGGAATCATATTTAGGACCTCACATTTACCAGGCAGAAACATATTGTAGCTGAGCTATATCCTTGGCCTGAGAAAGTTTTTCAAAATTTTTACCTAATCCTAACCCTAACTCTAACCCTAACCCTAACTCTAACCCTAACCCTAAATTTTCTGAGCTTTTCCATTCTCACTGTTAAAAATTAATAAAGTCCCTTTGGGTTAGGGTTAGGTAAAGTATTTCAAGTAGATTTGCACCTGCGCATCCTCATTATCCAAATTAGTTTACCTTTGGTCTCATAAAAATTTGGTAAGAAATTAACCCATTTGAGATCAATATAAAGATGCAAGTTCAAAAGCCCTCCCAAAAAAGCTTCAAAACATTTAAATAATATTGTTAAGTGCATGTAAATGGAGTTTTGGCATATTGACATATTTTAAATTTTTTTCTCAGCAAAAAGATTTTTTAAGACATTAATTTAGATGCTGGGGGTTTAGTGGCACAAGCACCTGCCTGGAAAGCATGAGGTCATCAGATCCCTGGTACAAAAAGTATATGTATTAATTTGGGATTGTCAAATACTGTACATTTTAGACAATACAAAACTGAAAAATTAAATAAAATCTCAAAGTTATTTATGATTAAATTGAAATACTAAATACATGCTAAATATAAATTTATATATTCCTTCATTAAAATGTATAAATAACATATTTAAATATTAAATGTATTTTGTAGATTGTTGATATATAGGTCTGATATGTATGTATCACTAATATAAAATCAGATATCTAAAAATAGACTTTTATCAAGCTACAGGTCAACTAGTTCAAATAAACTTAAAAAATAAGTCACAAAGCAACCAAGGATCATATCTATATATCATTTTAAGACAAGTTATTTATATAAGCATAATTTACTTAATATTCTAATAATATTTTTTTTAAATCTTTAAAATTCTATTGTTACAAAGAAGGGGCCAGGGATATAGTTTAGTGGCACAAGTGGCAAGCGCAAGGTCCTGAGTTCCATTCCCAGCCATAAGTAACCTGGTCTGTTAATGGGTTTGTTTATGCTGCTTAAAGCTAATAGCTTTAAGAGATACTAAAAGGCTTGCTTTCTTCTATACAATAAATGAATTACTATTCTTTATTGTCTGTCTAGTCTTTGCTTAAATTAAGTACTTAAAATGATTTTTTTATTTTTAAATCACTTTGTTTTTACTAAAACTCCTTATAAGGGTCAAAAGCAATATTTTTGGCATTTCTAACTTCAAATATGTTATTCGTGCATTCTTTTTTTAGGTATATAGCACTTACATCAATATATGACAGTTTGAGACACACGCATGAGTTAATGACATAATTTTAAAATTCTGATGACCTGTCATGAAGGGCATGATTTTATGATAACATAATTATGTTTATTATAAATTTATTATATAGGGCTGAGGATTTAGCTCAATGGTATAAGTGCCTGCCTGGCAAGTGCAAGGTCATGAGTTTGAGCCCCAGTACAAAAATAACTAAATAAATAATATATGCTAGCCTTACTGTTTGAATGTCCACTTTGTATGCTTTAATTTTGTAACTTGAACAACTATATCCAAGAAGACAATATGTAATGTATCAAATAGTGATTTCTTACTGTTTAATTCTTTTTTTGAAATTCTGTATTGTTTCTACCCTTTTTTCTGTTTTGCTTCCCCCCTCTTTAAATAAAATTTAAAAAAAATATATGCTAACATATGTAACTTTTAAATACAACATTTCTAGAGACAATTTGTTCTAAAAATATTTTAAATTGTCATACATGAAAATACTGTCAAAATCTATTTAAAAGGATAAAGTGTAAAATAGTGATGTATTCTTAACAAAATTTAACACTTTTTAAGGGTTTTAGATTTGTCAAAATAATTTCTAGTGTTCTCAAATGTATTGTTACAATGAAATGTTTTAAAAAACATGTCTTAAACTCATTTCCTTTAAACATCATGCAGGGCGCTTCCCACTTTGTTTGCGAGGAACTTCACAATAACTGCTAATTTTCTTTTTTTTTTTTTTTTTTTTGGTCTTTTTGAGACAGGGTCTCACTGGCCTTGAGCTCACTTTGTAGCACAGGCTGGTCTCAAACTCACAACAATCCTCCTGCTTCAGCCTCCCGAGTGCTGGGATTACAGGTGTAAGCCACCACGCTTGGCCTGATTTTCTATTTATATAAAAGGTAGGTGAAACTGAAATTTAGCTTCCCACTTTTATTTAGCTACTGTTGCATCCCTGAGAGCTCTCTAAGTTCCCAGGGAAGAACGATGAGAGGATGAAAAAAGCAAAGATCAAGACAGAAAGTTGGGGTCACACACAATCCTTCCTCCAGATGGGAGAAAGAGATGCTTGGTCACCACAATGCATTTATTTATTTCACACCAGCCCCTTTGCATAACCAGCTCGCTTCTTAAGAACACCCAGTGTTCTCAGGCAGGAACTCCTGCTTCTCTGCAGCACCTCATGGCCTCAGGTATTCCTCTGTGTTCTGTGTTTTTGGCTCCCCAGGTGCCAACCATCACCAGCTCAGCAGCTCCCAATAAGCAGGAATGATAGTCCAACACAGCAAACTGAGAACTGAGATGGTAGACATTCTTTATCGTTAGTAGAGTCATCCTTTTAGCCTGAAAATGTTGACTTTTTCTGTTAAATCTTCTTAGAACTTTTAGACTGTTAAATCTTCTTAGGCCTAAAATTCACAGTGATTGTCCTGCCTCAGTCTCCCAATTACTGAGATTACAGGCATGCACCACCATACTGACGTGGGCCAGGATTTTTTTGTATTACATTAAAAAGGAAACAAAATTGTGTATCTGTTCTAATCCAGCTTGACTTCAGTACTTATAAAAGAGACACTAGTGGTGGACATATGAAGGACCATGTGAGGGTACGGCTAGGACTCAGTCATCTTGAAGTCAAAGAAAGAGGGCTTAGGAGAAATTCTACAGGCTGCTGGGATCTGCTGGGCTACTGAAGGTTCACTCACACAGAGCTGAAAGCAGAGTGCCCAAGGGACACCACAGGGCATGGTGCACCTAAGGATTGCCCTGAGGGCGTGGAGCAGAGGCCAACTGGTGTTCCAGCTCCAGAACAAGGGACCCAAGTGAGCTGGCTGAGCAAAGGGGCCGCTGCGACAAGTGTATGAATAAGTACATTGCGGTTGAGCAGCTCTTCCTCCCCCTGGAGGGAGGGCTCCACCCGACCCCAGCTCTCTGCCTCTGTATTGTCTCCATCCTCCCACCCCCCACCCCACTCCTGGGTACTTAGAAAGCTCTGCAGATGCAGCAATAGCCAGCGTTTGCTTGTACTTCATCCCTCAGGCCTATGAGAAAATATCTTTAAGACAAGTCTTTAACATATTTGTCAGAATTAGCAAAATGATACGCTGTGCATTCTTGGACTATGTTTTATTATTTCCTTTATGGTTTTACAATGTACATCTTTAATTTACCACAATACACTTGAAATGGTATTTAACTGATAAAATATACGAAAATTTTAGTGTAATCTTTCCAATTATGAACTCTAATTATAACCCTACTTCTATTCAAACTCGAACCCCAACCCAAAACATAACCCTAACCCAAATTCTCATATTTGCTCACACCATAACCCCTAATCCTCACTCTCAAACTTACTTTAAACCTAAAACTCTCTTCACAAAAGTAAACATATTGACTAGGTGTAGTGGTGCATGCCTATAATCCCAGAGCCCTGCAGCAAGAGGTATGCTATGAATTTGAGGCCAACCTAGCTACATATAAGTTCAACACCAGACAAAACTATGCAATGAGGACCCTGATAGGTTTTCAGCCACATAAATCCACCAATCATCATGGCAGAGGTCCAACATAATGAGGAGATCCTAAAAAGTCACCTTATCAGTCTTCTTGCCAGTGCTCCAGACCCCAAATAGATTTCCTGCCTTTCCTTCCAGCGCACGCCAAAGGCATTCCAATCCTTAAGTAAAATGTCACTCCTGCTCCACCATCACCAGCTAGTTTAGCACCACCCAATGAGAGTTAATGTAAGCGCCCTCCAGGCCCTCCTTGCCTCCAGCAAAAGAGCTGTATTTCTCCTCAGTCTCGCCCGTGCCCCCTCACTAAAGGCCTCCTCCTCCTACTTTGTCTCCTTCTTGTCTCTCTCATTTTCTCCATGGCACTTCAGATTGAGTGCCCAAAATACTCACTCAGCCCCGTCAAGCAAGTAAATATATCAGTCATGTTGGGTTTATAAAACTAGATTTTCTTCTTAGTGTCCACGAGAGCTCCCTAAATTCCTGGGGTGTGGCAATGAGAAGATGAAGAAAATAAAGACAGAAACAGAAAGCTGGGGTCAGGTAGAGCCCTCTTTCTCAGGTGGGAGGAAGAGACCACTTAACCACCACAATAGGTTTATTTATACACTTGTCACCACATCCCTCTGCTCAATTAGGTCACTTCTTCTGTCCCTTGTTCTCTGGGCTGGAACTCATGTTCCCCTCCAGCACTCCTTGCCTGCAGGAGTTTCTCAGGCACTCTGTGCCCTTGGGGCACTCCTGTTTGGGCATTTGACCTGTGAAGGATCACTAGATCAGTGGCTCCCAACAACCCTCTTTGGACATCAAAAAGACAAGCCACATACTGGATAGGTTCTCTACAAAACACAAATCTAAGAACAAATTTGTATTCAAAATACACAAATAAATTGTAATGTCAACAACTAAGAATCCAATTAAAAAAGGATAAATATCCAAACAGCTACCAGACCAAATAAAACATAATGATAATAGTGTTCCTGTACAACAATCATTAACCCACTTAGACAGAAATCAAGAAGCGATCTCATTCATGATAGCTTAAATATGTATATACCTGGGAACTGACCAAAGGAAGTAAAAATCCTCTATAAGAAAAAGAGATACTGAAGAAGAAAGTATTAACTGGAAAGACATCCTCTATTTCTGCATAGGTAGAAAAAGTACTGTCAGAATGGTGACACTCCACAAATGATATACATGTTTAATGCAATTTTAAGCAGCATTCTTCTCAGAATTATAAAGCACACTCTTTTAATTTAAAAAGAATCAGCAGAGGACTGGAGATTTAGCTCAGCGGCATAAACACCTGCCTGCCAAGCACTAGATCATGAGTTTGATACCTGGTACAAAAAAAAAAAAAGAAATCAGTAGAGACTAGCCACATAAAAAGCACCTGGGAGCAACATGAGCAAAGCGTGAAGAATTACAGACCCAGATTTAAAGTTATATGACAAAGACAGAGTGATAAAAACATCAAGTTAGGGGCCGGAGATTTAGCTCAGTGGTATAAGCGCCTGCCTGGCAAGCACAAGGTCCTGAGTTCGATCTTCAGTACCACAAAAAAAAAAAAAATCAAGGTAGAGGAGCAAAAACAGACAAGTTGATCAACACAATAGAATGCAGAGTCAAGAAACAATCTCAGGTACTTTTACCCAGTTGATTTTGGACAAAAGAGGCAAAAGCAATACACTGGAGAAAAGACGGCCTCTTCAACAAATGATGCTGGGAAAATAGGTGATCCCCATGCAAAAGGTTAAATCCAGACCAACATTTCATACCCCTTGTGATAAAATCAAGTCAAAGAGGATCAGAGTACTAGACATTAGGTCAGAAACACTGAATCTGCTGGAAGTTAAAATATGTAAACCTTGTGAAGGCCTAGGCATAGGCAAGGACTTTCTGAACACAACCCTGACTGCACAAGATATAATACTAAGAATCAAAAATGGAATTATATCAAATGGAATTTTGCACAGAAAAGAGAACAATCAACAGACTTAACAGACAGCCTCCACAATAGGAAATTTTTTGTCAGTTTGTCCTCAGACAGAGAACTAATATCTAGAATAAAGAACAAAACAACAAAAATAGAACCCCCAAAATGAAAGAATGCAATTAGAAAGGATAATTGTAACGAAGACACACTTCTAAAAAAAAAGAACCACAATGGCCAACAGAGTACATGAAAGTAACATGTTCAACATCCTTGGCCACTAGAGAAATGCAAATCAAAATAACACAAGATTCTATCTCATTCCACTAGACATGACTATCATTAAGAAATCAAAAATTAACAAATTTACAAGGCTGTAGAGAAAAGGAACCCTTCTACAGTGTTGATGGGAATGAAAATTAGTATGCCTACTTTGGAAATTCCTCCAAAAATTATACACAGAAACTCCATTTGATTCAGGTGCAACCCATCTGAGTATCTTCCAAGAAACATAATGACATCATCTTCCCATGTTTATAGCAGCACTGTTCATAATACCTAAAATTTTTAAACGACCTATACACCCATCATCAGATGAATGGATAAAAGAAATTTGATATATGGAGCACTACTCACCATAAAGACAGTTTTCACTCAGGATGCTGAGGCCAGAGGATTGCTGAAAGTTTGACGCTAGTGCAACCCTGTCTTAACAAAAAAATAAAAATTGGGCCGTGGATTTAGCTTTGTGGCATAAGTGCCTGCCTGTCAAGAGTGGCGTTATGAATTCAAACCCCAGTAACAAAAAAAAAGAACAAAAGAACTTTAAAAAACATAAAATTTAAAAAGGTAAGTTTGATTCATTTGAGAATGAATATTGTGAGCATGTTGAGTCCATAATGCTAAGTAAAACAAACAAGATACAGAAAGTTAAGCCCTAGACCTGAAGAAGTCTGCAAATGTTACTGGTTTCTGAAAAAAAATCTAACTTTTAAAGTGTCTTTTTGCTGTGCCAGTTTGTGGGGTTGACAGTGAGAACTGATCACTGGGACAAATACCAGAATACTGGAATGTGAAAAGACTCCCTCCACCACTCCCACATTTAAATACAAACACACTTAAGGGCTCACTCCTTAAGGAAACCCAACTGGTAAGCACAGTGAGGTTCCCCTAGTACAGCTCTTCTTATGGTCAATACAATTTAAGGTAACAGATGCTGGTAAGGGTGCAGAGAAACAGGGACTCTTATACAGAGTAGTCTGTATATGAAAATAGGTTGACATTTCCTCAAGTTGAATACAGATTCATTATACCGCTCAACCTTTCCATACCTAGGTAGTTATCCAGAAGAACTGAAAACATGCATTCAACAAAAATGAATGTGCTCTTTACATCTGTCAAGGTCATGGCAGTGATGAAGAGTCCCATAGTGAGTTCCAGAAAAAGTAAACTATTTCAAAATAGAAAAAATTTTTCTCCCAGGCAGGACAGGTGGTGAAAGTGAAGTGGACCTAAAAGTTGTATTATCCTATAGAAGTCCATTGATTTCCTGGCAGACCATTAACCTAACCTAATTGTAAATGATAACCCTAACAATACACTAAATACTGTACCAAATGTAACAAAAACTCCAACATTAATACTGAAATACAAACCTTACATTAACATAAAACTAACCTTAACCTTATTTTAACCCATAAAGCTAAACTCAGACCCAAACCCTAAACTCTAATCTAGCACCCAACACCAATGCTAACCCTGTCATTCACCCTAACTTGATCCTAGTTCTTGACTGTAGAGTGGCCTCTTCTCACCAGCCTCCCTGTCCATCCTGGACCCCCTCCACACATCCAGACTGCTCCAAACCAGCTGCACCCCCAGTCTCACTACTCAGGTCTCAGGGAAGCCTAGGGCAGGACTGGCAGGGAGATGAAGCCTGGGGTTTCAGGATTTGGGTGGATGAAGCCAGAGGATGCTCATGCCCCAAACTGCCCAGAGACTAATGTTAAAGACAGCTAAATTACATAGAAATATTGTAGGCATTCAGATAGGTCTGGGCCCTCAAATGAGCCAGTGCAGAAGACAAGATACCTTGCAACTGTGGGAGAGACAGGCACCTCTGCTGAGGGCCAGACCTCAACACAAAAGATGAAACAAATGCACCCACATAGTTCCTCCAAGGATAAACGTCAGGGATTGATATTCTAATACATATCCATCACCTTAAGGAAGCCAGGAAGAGCCACTGACCCAACTCCCTACAGGAAGAGCTCCTGTTCTGTTTCATGCCCATTTCCTGTGTGACTTGCTTCTCCCACGTGATCCCTACTTAATCAGTATTGCACCTCGTGGCCACCTTGTGATTTCCCATTTTTCCCCATTTTGGACCTACTTCAGCTCATGGCTTTGCTCTATAAAAATTCCTAGGAAAGGCAAGGTCCTTGGCAACCCATTCAGGACACTTTCTGTTTCTCAGACAGAAACTTCCTTTCCTTAATAAATATATTCTGCTCTTAATCTGTTGTTCTTAAAATTCAGTTTTCAATTTTAGAGAACACAAACTCATACTAGACATCTAGCAGCTTGGGAGTTTCTTTCCCTTATATCACTAAGTCATGTGTGAGGTGCCAAGGCCGTGGAAGGAGGATCCTCACCTACAGAGGAGAGACATGGTCCACCTCTAGGCAGCTGTCTGCAGGGCAGAGAGCACCATGGACTACAGGTCCCTCATCTAGGCAGGGACCTAGAGCCCCCTTTGACTTCCAGGTAGGGCTGCCAAAGAAACTCAACCTGCTGGTGTTTATTAAGAGGATATAAGCACCACCCTTCTTTCAGCACAGAACTCTGCTTACTTTCCACCAAAATTATGTTTTTTGGCAGAGATGTCCAATACTGGATACTTGGCTCCTGCCAGCTCTTTTCTCTGCATGCCAAATCAGTGAGAGGGACTTCAAAACCCAAGACTGCCATGAACATGTTTTCTATACCTCACTATTTTAAGATTACTCTTTTTCCTAATGTTTAAAAATAATGAGACTTCTGTGTGTAACTTTACACTAGATTATCACATAAACCTTTTGTTTCCCTGAAATTTACTTTTATAAATACTTGCTAACTGTAAGTTTTCAATCGGATCTGACTCTCCCAGCCCCCCCAACCTGCTTGCCAGCAGAGGCACTACTCTCAGAAAGGAAATCAGCTCAGCACCAGTTGTCATCAGCAAGCACAGGATGTCCCAATAAAAAGGGCTTACTTCTCTTTGTTCCCTACAGAAAGTCTTCTCACTTTCTGTCTGTCTGCACTGAGGCACAAAAAATTCCTTACCATGTTATCTTTACATAAGCCTGGTGAAGGGAGAAGAAAGTAAAAGAATATATTAAATGGGGAAAAGGAGCAGACAGCCAGCACAGGTAAGAAAACCCAGCCAGATCCACCTCTGCTTGCCAGCTACCACCATCAGAAGGCTTGCTTCCTGTGGGCAGCCAGCACAGGCAGGGAACTGCATCCGGATCAGCCTCTGCTAATTGCCATTGGAAGGCTTGCTTCTTTCTGGTAGCCAAGGTAAGCAAAGAGATGCAGCCAGATAAGTCCTATGCACTCTCACAGGCCACCATTAGAGACCCTTGCTTCCTTCAGGCAGCCAATGCCCACTGAGAGAATCAGACAAACACACCCCTGCATGCCTGCCACCACTGGAGGAGTCCTATTGTAGACATGCAAGTGGAAAGAGGAAGCAGCCCTACCTCTAGCCATTGGGGAGACCTCAGTGTAGCTGCATGGGTCTGGAGAAGCCCAACCCACAAACTGCTACCTCCCTGTGAACCTGGATTCAGAGAAACCCAGGTTCCTGTCCCATTCCCCTATGCCATGGAGGGCCAGCCAACAAGGGAAGTGCCTGAGACTGCACCACTGGCTTGTTGGGAGAAACATAGGAGAATATGAATATGAAGGAGCAAAAGGCAATCTCAGACTTCCAGCCCACATAGAACAAGTCTGGGAGATGTGGTTACAGAATAAAATGGAGGTCACACATCTGAAATATGAGAGGATAGCAACTGAAGTAAAGAAACAACTACATGAGACTGTAAAAGTAATCAAATCAAAGATAATGTCTCAGGTAAAAGAAGAAATCACAAACATAATGAAAGAATTGCTGAGTATATCTAAAGAAGACATAGATTTTTTAAAAAGAAGAGCAAGGTAAAATGGTGGAAACTTTGAATGAACAATATAGAAAAGAATTACAATGCATGAAACAGATTCAAAGAGATACCCAGGGAATTAAAAAGTCAATTGAAAGCTGGTAAAACCACTTGAAAGAGACTGAAGATAGACTTTAAGATCTTGAAGACAGGATCATAGCTAGCAATCATGAAGGGAAAGATCTCTTTAAAATAATGAGGGGAACAAGCCGGTGCCGAGAGGGGAGGTAGGTCCACATAACTGCAAGCCACGTTGCACCTTGCGCAGCAGCAAGGGAAGTTCCAGCTCACTGGCATTGGCTCAGGGGAGTTTGGGAATCATGCCCGGTGCTGGGGTGCCTGCCTAACCCCCTAGGACACTGGACTAGCCTGGAGAGGTTTTGTGGGCTTGAGTGGACCATGCCCAGCAAACTTTATTCAACCAGGGAGACAAGCCAGCACAAAGAGGGGAGATAGGCCCATGCAACTGTAAGCAGAGTTCCAGCTTGTGCAGTGGAGAAGCAGCTCCCTGGCTTTGGCCCAGGAGAGTTTGGGACATTGCCCCTGGTGCTTGGGTGCCTGCTCAGTCCCCTAGGAAACTGGACTAGCTTTGAAAGGCTTCACAGGCTTCAGCGGACCACACCCAGTGACCTTCATTCAACCAGGGGAGCCAAGGCCCATGAGTCCTGGGAGCTGAGGGCACAGGAGATGATTACCAACACATCCAGGGAAAGTTTTGGAACATCACTGGGAACATGGAAATATAGGAAAATGACAAAACAAAAGACTGAAATGCAATCTCAAACCTCCAGCCCATCCCAAGAAAGCCTAAGAGCCATGTACATAGAAGAAAATGATAACATGTACATAGAAGAAAATAATAGCCATACACCTGAAATGTCTGAAATGATATCAAATGAAATAAAGAAGCAAGTACAGGAAGCTATGAGGGAACTCAAATCAGAAATACTCTCCCAGGTAAAAGAAGGAATGATAAAAGCAGTGAAAGAAATACTGAATGCATCCAACAAAGACACAGCTAAAAAATTAGAGGAACAAAGCAAAATGATAGAATCCCTGAATGAACAGTTTAAGAAACAAACACAATACATGAAGCAGTTTCAAAGAGAAATACAGGAAATCAAAAATTCTATTGAAAGTGGCAAAAACCACCTCAACGAAAGTGAACATAGAATCTCAGACCTCGAAGATAGGATTGCAGCTAGTGAACAGGAAAGGAAAGATCTTCTAAAAATAACAAGAAATCAGGAAATAACAATTCAACAATGGCAAGATGATGCAAAGAAAAACAACATAACATTAATAGGGATAAATGAAAAAGAAAGGGACAACACAAATGATATCAAGAGGCTATTTACAGAGGTAATAGCTGAAAACTTCCCAAACATGAGTATGGAAAACTGACATACAAATTAGTGAAGCATATAGAACTCCAAATAGCCATAACCAAAATAAAACTACACCCAGACATATAATAATCACCATCCCAGAAATCCAACATAAGAACCGAATATTAAAAGCTGTTAGAACCTATAAAGGAAAACCTATCAGATTCACAGCAGACTTCTCAACACAAACAATGAAGTCAAGAAGAACATGGAGTGAAGCATTTCAGATCCCAAAGGAAAACAACTTCCAACCCAGACTGATGTACACTGCAAAACTGTTCTTCAAAATGGATGGAGAAATAAGATACTTCCATGACAAAGAACAGCTGAAGAACTTCATGATCACCAAACCAAACCTGTAAAGAATACTGAAAGACATTCTAGATACACATAGGAAAAACCACTAAGCAAGGCAGACAATTAAGCAGAGTGGAAAGTTAGGATACAGCAGCCGAAAGATAACATGTCAACAATAAATCAATATATGACAGTTATAACCATTAATGTAAATGGCCTCAATTCACCAATTAAAAGAAACAGACTGGCAGAATGGATCAAGAAATAATATCCAACCATGTGCTGTCTACAAGAAACCCATCTAATCCAAAACTCATAGATTGAAAGTCAAAGGATGGAAAACAATACTCCATGCAACAGGAACTCAAAAACAAGTGGGGGTAGCTATTCTGTTTGCAGACCATGTGAACTTCAAACCAAGAATAATCCAAAGAGATAAAGAAGGTCACTACATACTAGTTAGGGGAAAACTGCAAGACAAAGAGATAACAATCTTAAATATATAGGCACCAAATTCCAGAGCACCCAACCACACAAAGCAAGTATTAACAGAAATGAAAAATCAAATAGGTAATAACACAACTATAACAGGAGACCTTAACAGGCCATTGACACAAAGGGATAGATCAACTAGACAGAAAATCAGCAAACAAATAACAGAACTGAATCACATCTGTGAACAAATGGATTTGGTACACCTATACAGAGTGTTCCATCCAACAACATCAGAATATACATTCTTCTCAGCAGTACATGGGACATTCTCTAAAATAGACCATATACTAGCCCACAGAACACATTGAAGTAAATGCAAAAGAATTGAAATTTTCCCATGCATGTTATCAGATCATACCACCATAAAACTAGAAATTAATGATAAAAGAAACTGCAAAACCCCACAAATACATGGAAACTGAACAATACACTCTGGAGCAATCAGTGGGTCACAGAGGAAATTAAAGAAGAAACTAAACAGTATCTACAAGCAAACAAAAATACAAATACAACTTACAAGAATCTGTGGGATGCAATAAAAGCAGACCTCAGAAGAAAATTTATTGCACTGAATTCTCACATCAGGAAAACAGAATGAACACACATAAACAACTTGATACTGCACCTCAAACAGCTAGAAAAAGAAGAGCAAGCCAAGCTCAAAGCCAAAAGAAGGGAGGAAATTATAAAGATCAGAGCAGAAATTAATGCAATAGAGACTAAGAAAACAATACAAAGAACCAATGAATCAAAGAGTTGGTTCTTTGAAAGAATAAATAAAATTGGTAAGCCCCTAGCCAACCTTATTTTACAAAGGAAAGAAAAACCTCAAATTCATGCAATAAGGAACAAAAAAGGTGAAATCACTACAGGCTCTGTTGAAATACAGATCATCAACACTTATTTTGAAAACCTCTACTCTCATAGGTTCGATAACACAGAAGAAATGGACAGATTCCTAGAAACATGTGAACTACTAAAAGTGGGTCAAGAAGATGTAAAACTGCTGAATAACCCAATTTCTATTAACAAAATTAAAAATGTAATCAAAGCCCTACCAACAAGAAGAGTCCAGGCCCAGACAGATTCACTGCAGAATTCTACAAGAAATACAAAGAAGACTTAATGCCGACACTCCTCAAACTCTTCAATGAAATTGAAAGGGAAGCAATTCTCCCTAAGTTATTCCTGGAAATAAATATCACTCTAGTACCAAAACCTGAGAGAGACCCAACTAAAAAAGAGAACTAGAGGCCAATCTCCCTAATGAACATAGATGCAAAAATTATTGATAAAATATTGACAAACAGGATGCAGCAAATCATCAAGAAGATTATCCACCATGACCAAGTAGGATTCATCCCAGGCATGCAGGGATGGTTCAACATATGTAAATCAATAAGTGTAATCCACCATATCAATAGAGCCAAAAGTAAGAGTCACATGATCATTTCTATAGATGTACAAAAAGCTTTTGATAAGATCCAACACCCATTCATGATAAGAACCTTACAGAGAATTGGAATAGATGGTCTTTACCTCAATATGATAGAGGCCATCTGCAACAAACCAACAGCTAATGTCATATTAAATGGCCAAAAACTGACAGCCTTTACCTTGAAATCAGGCACAAGACAATGATGTCCCTTATCACCACTCCTATTCAACATAGTACTGGAAATACTAGACAGACCAATTAGACAAGAGAGAGAAATAAAAGGAGGAAAGATGGGAAAAGAGGAAGTTAAATTATCATCATTATTTGCAGATGACATGATACTCTACATAGAAGACCCCTAAAACTCCGTTGAAAGACTCCTAGATACAATAAATAAATTCAGCAATGTAGCTGGATACAAAGGCAATGCTCAAAATACAATAGCATTCCTATGCATTAACAACAAAATCACTGAGAAAGAAATAAGAGAAGCGACATCCTTCACACTAGCATCCAAAAAAATGAAATACTTAGGAATTAATCTAACAAATTATACACATTTAATGCAATCCCAATGAAAATACCACTAACATATCTCATAGATCTAGAGAAATCACTCCTAAAATACATCTGGAATCAGAAGAGACCTAGAATAGAAAAGGCATTTCTAAGCAGCAAAGCCAAGGCAGGAGGCATCACAATTGAAGTTATACTACAAAGCTACTGTAATAAAATCAACATGGTATTGGAATAAAAACAGACCTGGAGATCAATGGAATAGACTAGAAGATACAACTAGTACACACTCAACTACCTTATCTTTGATAAAGGGGCCAAGCATGTTCACTGGAAGAATGAAAGTCTCTTTAATAAATGGTGCTGGAAAAACTGGCTATCCATATGCTGAAAATTAAATTAGACCCATGCCTATCACCATGTACTAAACTCAAATCTAAATGGATGGAATATCTAAATATTAAAACAGAAACACTAAATCTGTTGCAAGACAAAGTAGGTAATAACCTTGAAGACATAGGAGTAAGTAGAGACTTCATGAACAAGAACCAAACTGCATGGGAAATAAGTCCCAGAATCAATAACTGGGATCACATCTTATTAAACAGTTACTGTGTGTCCAAAGAAATCTCCAGCAGAGTGAAAAGAAAACCTACAAACTGGGAAAAAAATCTTAGTGAACTGTCCCTCAGACAAAGGACTTCTGTCTAGAACTTAAAAAGAATTTTAAAAAATAAGACCCCTGAAATTCAAAGACCCAATCCAAAAATGGGCATCTGAGATGAACACACAGTTCTCAGATGAAGAAATATGAATGGCAAATAAATACATGAAAAAATGTTCAGCATCATTGATCATTAGAGAAATGCAAATTAAAACCACACTGAGATACCATCTCACTCCAGAAAGAATGGCCAGGATCAACAAAACTACCAACAACAAATGCTGGAGAGGCTGTGGGGAAAAAGGAACTCTTCTGCACTGTTGGTGGGAGTGTAGACTGGTGCAACCACTGTGGAGGTCAATCTGGAGATTCCTCAAAAAGCTGGGATTGGAAGTCCCATTTGACCCAGCTATTCTATTCCTGGGCATATTCCCAGAATATCTGAAAACATCTTACCGCAGTGATATATGCACATTCGTGTTTATAACAGCACAATTTGTAATAGCCAGATCTTGGAAACAACCTAAGTGCCCATCAACTGAGGAATGGATAAAAAAAATTGTGCTACTTTTATACAATGGAGTACTACTCAGCTATAAAGAATGATCATATTGAGCCATTTATAAATAAATGGATGCAACTTGAATCTATACTCATAAGTGAAATAAATCAAACTCATATGTATAAATACTGTATAGTCTCCCTAGTGTAAGAAATGGTAAGAGTACAGAAGATTTTATGGAAATCATGGTTCACCATTATACTGCTTTGAAGTCTTATGTTTCCATTCATTGGTTGGAATGGTTTTATTCTGTTTTGTTTGATCTTAATACATGTGATCATGTGAATAGTTACTTTGAAGGCAAGACAATATGGCAGCCATTGTTGATTTAATATCATCTTGCTCTGAAGTCCTACCATGCTCTTGTTTTTCTATTACCATTGGTTCTATCACATTGTGTCTTATTGGAGTTTAATATGTATGGTAGTACAAACAAATTTTTATGGAAAATGAGATAATATAGCAGCCATTGTTCATCTTTGGTTATTTAGTTCAGAATGCCTTGCAATACTTTCATTTTCTTGAATGGTTTTATTCTATTTTGCTATGTTTGACATTATTGTGTGTAAAGCTAAGCTCAACTATTTCAAAGAAAGAGACATTATGGTAGCTACTGTTAATATCCAATTGTCTTGTTGTGAAGTGTGTGTTGCTTACATTGTTCTGTTGTTTTATTTTCTTTAAAATAAAAAAAATTTTAAATAAATAAAAATGACAAAGAATCAGGAACTTGAGAGTTCTCTTGGACACTGGCAAGCTATGTACTTGTTTCTGTATCTGTTCAAATCTTTACAGATCATCTGTTCATGTTTGTCCACTTGTCCATTCTGTAAAGTTGTCTTTGAGTTGAATGATTTTTTCTTTTTTTACATTTTGGGGTCATTTCATCAAAGTTTAATTTGGTTAATAGGCTTTAAAAACACTGTATTGCTATCAATCTTTTCTTCTGGATGTTCAACAACTGAGGTTAGAGGCTAAAAATTACAGAGATAGATAAGCTAAGTGGATAGACAATATTTTGTCCCTAGCCCTTTGAAGTCAGTGAGGATTCAGGACATAAGTGAACCTCTGCTGCATCATCCTATACTCAGTGCATCCTTGATCTTCTGATAAGGAAGATTGTGAGACCACAGAGGAAAGTGAGCATTGGTGTGTGGTGTTCCTAAGGAGATTGATCAAGAGAAAAGGTCTCCCTGGCTTTCATAGAAAGCAACTTGGTCAAGCACTGGCCATGACTCATCCAGACAGCTGACACTGACAAAAAAGCTAAGAGGTGCTATGCATGGTCCCAACGCAATTCCTGAGGAAACAACTGACCTTGATAGATAACAAAAAATTGATTATAATTAATACAGGTCTCACTTTAACTTGGTTTTGGACACCCAACAGAAAAGCATAACCACAAAATGTGCAAAAGTAATATACTAGTCATAAAAGAAACTCAAGCCAGTAACACCCTCTGACAACTGCCAGCTACACTGATAGCTGTCTACTGTTATGGATTAATGGACTGCATAAGGTTTCAGTTTTGGAATGCAGGGCCTTAAAATTTTGGACTGCACTGAAAATGAAAATGCTTTAAGAAAGAAAAGATCCTCCTAAAAAGTTCTTCAAATACAATGCCTCCAGCTTCAACTGACCACTCACCCTGTGCTACAACAAAACAGAAAAGAGGGATATGTAGGGAGTTGTTGAAACTGGATAGTGATCACATGTGTGGGGCTAAAGTAAGGCTAGCACTGAAAACACAGAGAGCCCAAAAAAAGCTATGTAAATAAGCTGTTCTAGCTCCAACAAGGCAAGGGACCCAGGCCAGACAGACAGACAAGTCTTGTTTTATTTTATTATATCCAATGGCATGGGAAGCTATTTCAAAGATAAGAAGATGTATTATGGTAGCCATTTTGGAATTACTATTATCTCCTTTTGAGGTCCTTTATTTTGTTCATTGTTTTGTTTTTACTGATTTTATTCTGTTCTATTTTGATTGATTTTTAATATATTTGAGGGTATGGGCAGCTGTTCTTAAGACAACAAGAGGCATTGTAGTGACCATTGCTGATTTCTTATTATCTTTTCTTGAAATCTTGTATCACACTGTTTTGTTTTGTTTGGCTTTATTCTGTTTTGTTTTGCCTGGTTTTGTTCTCTTTAAGATAAAGAAATGAAAGGATTTTTTTCTCTGTGCTGAGGTGGTCAAACCTGCAGACAATGGTGGGCACCCATGCCCCATACCAATCTACATGCCTCCCTGTGCCTCCCTGTGCCTCCCTGTGCTATGTGCCCCTCAGAGAACAGCAGCAGAACTGGGAGTCGCTTATTCCTTCCCCTCTCATGTTGCTGGCCAGGCTGCTGATTTGGAACCAGGGCTGCTTGAAGTGAATTGGCTTTCCTGTTCACTGCTACAAATCAGAATAGAATGAGAGTTTACTCTGGCAAGATTCATTCAACACAGTCCCAAGGCCGAGCTGATGCTGAGCCCTGGTGCTCATCTTCATCTGTAGCACCCACTGAGGAGCCAACTCAGAGGGCAACACAGTGACCCGAGTAGGAATATGCAGCTGGTTCCACAGAACCCACTCCACACAACTGGCTTCCCAAGCCAAGTCCCTGCAAGCAATCACATGTAGCTGTTCAGTCTCCAAACCCACTTAATCTGGCTGACTGAGCCACCAGGCTTAAAGGGGAAATGAATTCCACTCTCTTCCATAACTGTGACCTGAATCCCACTGCACATATTCTGCAATTGAGCTGCTTCAGTGATTTCATGTTTGTGGCCTAAAAACACAGAAAACTCTTATTGTTTTTTCACAAAATGTGGTACATTATGTCCTACTTCACATGTAATCTTCCTACCATTTAGCAATATATACTATACTATTTTATGGTTCAAATATTAATATATATTTCTTTGACATCAATGAGAAGTGGTGAACCTCAAGAGAGAGATTTGCAATGGCCTCTTTCACAAAAATGCAAGGACCCTTTTAAGGAGGTTGGGAGCTACATTATATTTTACAACCTGATATAAAAGTTGGTATTAAAGCAAAGAACTATATCTCAATTGACAATAAATATGCCCTGTGTGTACTAATATGCTTCATAAAGAAACATAGTTCCAGTCAGGCATAGTGGTACACATCTGTAATCCCAACATTCAGGAGGCTGAGGCAGGAGGATTGCTATGAATTCAAGGCCAGCCTAGGTTACATAGTAAGTTCAAGGCCAATTTGAATTACACAGTGAGACCCTGTCTCAAAAAAAAAAAAAAATTCCACAACTCTACATAATCACCTTCTGGCTATTACTCTGACCTCAACACTAATAGCAATATAGTATCTCTTGTGAGTGTATCAGAAGACAGCTTTTCATATCTCAAAGATGTATTTGGTGACTTTGGTTTTTTTTGGTGGGGGTAGAGAACCCAACAGAACATAAACAATACAACTTAACTATGATAGTTTTATCTGTGATCACATGAAATCAAAGTGGTACCTTTGTGGTGTTGTGTGACTGGAGGTCTTGCAATTTGGGGACAGAGCTTACCTCAGGAACTGAAGAGAATCAAAGCCAGCAGGCCCCATTCAGCAGCTGATCACATGGAGGGTGACCAGTAGGGGTGGAGCTGACCAGGTGAGTGGCAGCTGGGGGCCAGAACACCCAAAGTCCTGAGGCCTGGCCACTGCAAACATGGCTGATGGGGCTGTCTTTGTCTCCAACAAGCCTCCTTGTAGGCCAAGCAGAAGCAGAGGGTCTTTGGGGTCAGATATATCTGCCAGGCCTGAGTTGGAAGGCAGGTCTCAAGGCTCAGGTAGCTAGACTTCTGCAGTGGTGCAGTGATGCCTGTCCTTCCTGAGCCTCTGCAGGCATCGTTCTGCAGCCCAGGCATGTGATGATATCATCTCTGCATGTTCATAGCCTGGCATCCCCACTCTTAAGGCTGCATGCAGAAGATGGGTTCATCTGCACTCAAGCATAGAGTCCCTGCAGCTCCTATAAAGGCATTTTGTAAAAGGCTCAACTCAAAATGAGTAGGTTTCAAGACATATCTCATCTCATTGTATACATTAGCCAATAAGAATATTTAAATCACCTTTTAACTCTGCTTCTACTTGGTATTAGACATGCTCATTGGTGAGGCTTTTATGTGAGTCCTCAGGACCACTGGTACAAACCTTGGCCCTGTTAGGTTTCCCTGTTTGCTAGTTACTGTAAAATTCTGAGATACCAAGAGGTACATCTCACAGTCCTTAAAACCTAAATTATTTCATACACTGTTTCAATTCATAGAGTTCTAGGCAGGCTGTTTTTTCATTAAATTCATGAAATTGTATTTCAATGAAATACCTCCACTCGGTCTCTTTTACCACAACTGTTTCCTTATTGTCTTCCACAGCCCTTAAAAAAGTACTTAGGTAAAAAAGGTTGTTTCATTTTGCTTTGTTTTCCTCCACCATGATGACAATTATTTGTCAGGAGAGAGTGAGAATGATTTTTAGAAGAATTTGTGTATCCAACATTTCTTTTATTTTTATTTTATTTTATTTTATTTTATTGTGCTGGGAATCAAACTCACAACCTCATGCTTGCCAGGCAGGTGCTATTCCACTGAGCTATATCTCTGGCCCCTGATTTTTTGAAGTATGAATTGCTCTCTCTTTCTGTACATCCTTTGCTTGAGAATAGCATTAGATGCTTCAAAACCTGATCACAGTTTAGATGTACAAAGGCTCCAGTGGAAGGTAGCATACAGGTGGCTATATGGCAAGGCTGATGGTATTTGAAATGTCCAGAGACATCAGAAACAATGGTGATCGCTCTTGGGTGTTTACAATCAAAGAGTAGTTTCATGAAGCAAGGTTCAACCAGGCAGTAAACTTAATGAAATGCATTGTAAGTACAATGTAGATAAATCTCTGCCACGTCTTAGCATGGAGAACAGTTCTCCTGGGGGAAAACACCAGCCCTGGCTTCACATTAGCTAGGGTTTAGCTTCCACCAGGATTCACAAATTCACTAGGTAAGCATGGATTGGACTTTATGTAGAAATAAAGACCATTAGATATTTGTCTAAAGACAGGGAGGATGGAAATGAGCAGTGTGGGTGGGAGAAGAATATGGAAATGATTGAGCTGCACTTAGGGAAAATAATCAGTGGAAATACAGCTTCATCACAACCACGAATGTCTTTGGAAACAGCCATGAGTGTGGTGTGCTGAATTCTGTCCTCATATCTTCAATATTACACTTGCCTCTCTGTGAAGAAGTCAGAAAGACAACAAATGACTTTCAAAACCAAAAGTGCAAAATGGAAAATGTATTTCAGTAACAGCTCCTTTCTAAGCACCCTTCATCTGTGGACTGGAGAAAGGATATGTGGCTCCTAGGAAGAGTCAAGTATGTTGGAATCAGATTTAGATCTTCAATCTCCCATTAAAAAATCAAGAACTGGTGTCACTGCTGTGCTAAACTGTGGGGTTGCACACAGTTCACTGTTCTTTAAAGAATATTCATATATATGAGCTGTTAAACAAAATGTCTTGATACATAGCTGAGTGTGGTACTGCATGTCTATAATCCCAGCACTTGGGTGGCTGAAACAGGAGGATCACTGAAAGTTCAAAGCCAGCTTGGGCTACATACTGGGTTCAAAAGTAGCCTGAGCTACACAGGGAGACTTTGTTTAAAATTTTAAAAGTCTTGGTATTTGTTTTATGGTTTGTTGGGAGCCATTGAAGCTGGAAATTGACCACATGTGCCAGGGCATGACCATCCCCAAAACAAAGAGTGCCCAGGGCAAGCCACATGAAGAAGTTGCTGCAGCCCAGAAAAACACCAAGCCCCTAGACAATCCAAGCAATGTGTTGCTAGGCAGCAGGGTTGAAATTGATGTCCTCCTTCCCAGGATATAAATAAATATGCTGTACTGGCTGAGCAGTTCCTTCCTCCCCTCAGGGGAGTACGGGCTCCACCCGACCCCGGCTTTGTCTCTGCCTTATTCTCTCATCCTCTTGCAGTCCTTCATGCCAAGAACCTCGAGAGCAGCATGGGTCACGGTATATGGCACCCAAACAGCAACAGGGTAAGAGCCTGAGGGTGAGGGAACACTTCTCATTTGTGTGCAGCTAGGGGGAGAAGCACTGGTATAGGTCAATAGTCATCACTGGAGTGTATTGGTATCGGCTTCATCTGGTGCAGAGCGGAGCACTGAGACTCCTTATCCTCTAGAGCGAGTTAAAAATGGGTCTGTGAAAAATCCCCTCCCCAGGGGGAAGATGTATGTTGATTTCATTAGTGGTATAATTATGGAACAAACAACTTTTTAAAAATCAGAAATGCATGTGGAACTTGTGTTATATACTTGATTCCAGCATTTTCTTTTCTTTTGTGGATTTTGATTAGGAAATGTCTTGATGATTGTGGGCTTGTTGGGATGGCCACAAGGAAATTGGCTCATAGCAATATTTTAAAATTAAGTCCCATGCAGGGGAGAGATGGCAGAATAACAGAAACTCTGATAAAGTTTAGTAAGCTTTGTAACCTTGTTCAACTAAATAAGGAAGGAGTGATGGGGGATAACTCTTCACTGGCAGAGGAGAGCTTTACTGAAAATTCTGTTTTACAACACTCAATAATTTTAATTGAGCCAAAAACAGCTATCCTCCCTTTTTAGCTCAGAGAAATTTTGCTACATCACAGGTTAAAACTTCTCCCTTCAGGGAGTACAGTGGTTTTCTTCATCTCCCTTGCAATTGATACTAAAAAAAAAAAAAGCCAGTCAGATGAGGGAGTACATGGAGGGTTTTCATCATATCTACCCAGTTACTAACCTTCAAATCCCCAATTGTCCCATACAAATTATAATCACTCAGGTCATCACTTCACAGCCTAAAGGAAAGAGAAAAAACAAAGCTACTCATTTTTCTTGTGGGAGAAGGGGGAATTTTGCTAAAAATCGTGCTGTTGCACCTGTGAGAGCAACACAGCCACTATCTGTCCCTTCAACCAAACCTTCGAATATCTGTCCAAAGTGTAGACAATGGTATCTTTGGGCAACTTGATGTAAATTCAAAACTGATGAGGAAGATCTTTCTGTTATAAAAAAATAAGTTCCAGGGGGGCTGCAGCAGCCCTACCAAGGAGTAGGGCTGTTACAACTTGGACAGCTTCCATGAGATGGCACAGCCCTGCTTAGCCTGGCAAGCTCCTAGTGGTTGGGGGGTAATGTGGTCCTGATTTGTGGTTTGCTGATTTTTGTTCTCAAAATACTCTCACAAAAGACAATTTCAAATAACCAATACAACAACAACTAGCCTTTAAAACTTCTAAAAATTCAATGTTGTGGCTTTCACAAGCTAATAATAGGCTGACTCCAGCTTATTACTATCTTTATAGGGCTTTGTAATAAGTGTAAATTCTCAAACTCCATTGTTTTTCAAAATTGCTTACTTCAGGGTTACTTGTTTCAAATTCATGATTAATGTACCTGTTTATTTAGGTCTTTTTTGCTCTCTTAAGTCAATTTTAGTTTTTTAATACACTGACACTACACACCTTGCTAAATTTCTTGAGTTTGTTCATTTCCAAAAAAAGAAACTTTAAATTTACATACTTGGGAGGAAATTGGAAAACAATATAAAGCAAGATTAGAGGAAGAAAACAAACCAACACAAATCTAGCTGGACTGCTACAGGCTTTAAAATGTTACTTAATGGGGAGAAACTGCTGCTTTCTGCTCCTCTCACTTTTTACAGGACCCCAAAGAGGGGCAGGAACCAAAGAGCTCCACTGAGAACTCAGCTCAGACAAGGGAGATGAAAAAATAATGTTGCTTGTTTCAGCTGCAAGGGAAAATCAAGGTTATGGTTCAACCTACTCAAAACATGGTTCAAATCTCCCCAAATTCTTGTATTGTTCAATTGGTTATTCTTCCATTGACAAAAATTGGAAAATCTATAAATAAACAAAGGATACTAAGGATTCTGGATCTTCTGATACTTTTTAGGTTTAACAGATTAAGCAGGACCACCCTGAGATAAAAGTGATAATTGAAGAAAAAGCATTTAAAGGGCTTTTAGACACAGGAACAAAAGCTTCAGTTATTGCACAACACCATTAACCTATGGCATGGCCTCTGGATGTGACAACTACAGATCTACAGCTGTGAGTAATGTTTCTCACCCTAGTTGTGCATGTGTTTTATGCATCAAAAGTCTACACTGCACCAGCACTTGGATCCCCAATACAGTAGGGCCTCCAGGCCACAGCAGAGCACAACCTGCGTGGCATGAGACAGCCAAGGTGCCTAAATACAAAATGCAGTTTTCTTTTTTCTCTATATCTTACCACAAAAATTCTTTGTAATCTTTATCTCTAAAAATAGTTAAATGTGCTCACCATTTAAATTTCAAAAAACAAAAGGGAGAGTTCAGCTCATAATAGATTTCTCTTGGCAGTATATACTATTTAAAGTTTTAAATTTTAGTAATCATGTCACTACTGCAGCAGAAAAATAATGCAATCAAACAAAAGCTAAAAAGAGTCCATTGGAATGATTTTCATACTAGACAATAAAAGCATGCAGTCCAGTGGTAACGTGGGGTCGAGGGTATGCTTATGTTTTTCCAGGAAAAGCTAACTGGCCTATCTGGGTGTCAATGTGTACTGTATGGCTATATCATGGACCCAAACCCAGAAAAGAAATTGATTCCACCTCTCAAGAAGCTGATGCTCACTCCTATGACAGTGATGCCTTGGAGACCACACCACAATTGACAGACAAGGATCAAGTTAGACCAGACCTGGAGCCAATTGAAGGAATTGATGCAGGATATCCAAGAGATGGCAACCAAAAACAAAACCAAAGGTCTAAATAAGTGATGAGTATATAGAGATAACCAAACTGAAAGTTTAATGAAAGAAAGGGACACACAAGTTACTAGTATTCCTAAGAAAGAATATAAAATATACGTTACATATAAGATTTTCTCCTTTCCCAAAATCTTTTATAAGAAATTTCTGCTAATTAACCTACAAGTATGACTGGTCTATTTATAATTATAAATTCTACCACTGTAAAAAAAATTAGTGTAGTTCAATTTGGTTAAAATATATTTGCCTGTGTATCTGTTTATCTGTTTTTCCAGTCTGTTAAGCTGTTGTTGGAAGTCACTGAGTCTGTGATTGTTCACACATGTTGAGCCAAAAGCAAAAGTGCCCATACAGGAGTGCTCAAGTGGCACAAATCACCTAAGAAACACCCTGAAGACATGGGGTGCTGGAAGTGACAGGTTTTCCAACCCCAAGAACATGGGGTAGAAGAAGAGAGGTAGTTAAGCAAGGAGGCCTAATACAAGTTTATAAATAGCCCCCAGGAACTTAGAGAGTTCTTGTGGACACTAACAACTCTGTATTTGTTTCTATGTCTGTTCAAATCTGTACAGATCATCTGTCCATGTTTGTCCATTTGGTAAACTTCTTTTCCTTTTCATTTTGGGCTCAACAATTTTCACTCTTTTTTTACAATCTTGGATCCTTATAATCAAAGTTTAATTTGGGTAATAGACTTGAAAAGCACGCTTCTACCTGGGTTCCCACTTAGTCCAAATGATACTAAAATTAGTTGTGTAAATATAATGTATGATGTTGTCTATCATAACTTGAGAGTCTCATTGTTCAAAAATAATATGTTAAATGTTATGATTGGAGTTTTCTTCTTAAGTAAAAACATTATTATAAAGATGATTATACAAAATCCTGCTGGGGATTTAGCTCAGCAGCATTAGTGCCTGCCTGTCAAGAGTGAGGTTATGAGTTCAGTCCAAGTTAACAAAACAATCCCTTTGCTTGGGGGGAAACTATTGGACAGGACTTCAACCGATAAGAAGGTAGCCACCTGGTAACATTCAACCAGCTCTTGTTCATTGATTGGAGAAAGATGCCCTACAAAGGTTTGCATGTGGCTATGACAGATTGTTAGAAACATCATGTTGTATCAGTGTATTCATGTTTCCAGATGTACAGGTTTTCCAAAATGTAAAACAAGGATTGTTTATGGTGACAAAATTTTGTTTCAGATTCAGACCTCAGCCTGTAACAAAAACTTATGAGATGTACATCCCACTAAAGATCAATAAGTTAGGTAAAAGCTTTTATGTAATAGATAGGGATGAGGACCAAAAAGGAGAAATTCGGTGTCAAAATGGAAATTCAGATGTGTTACAAAATATCATCATGGTGTTCATGCTACAATGTTGTATATGGTTTGATTTCTAATTTTCTATGTAAAATATGTAACTGTTAACATTCTACAGGTATTCAGATGTTAAAACATCTATGCTTGCTAAAAAAAATGATGGTCTCTATTTTATGTTCTAAGATGTTTAATATTTAGATAAGATGATAATGCCTCTACTACATTGTACTGTTATCAATCTTTTCCTCTGGATGTTCAACAACACTGAGGTTTAGAGATCAAAAATTAGAGAGATAGATGGGCAAAGAGGATAGTCAATATTTTGGTGCTAGCCATCAAAGGTCAGTGAGGACCCAGGATATTAGAGAACCCCTGCTGTGACATCCAGTGCTCAGTGAGTCCATGGTCTTCTGATCAAGGAGACTATGAGACCACAGAGGAAAGTGATCATCCATGTATGGTGTGCCTAAGGAGAGTCACAAGGAGGGAAAAAATCTCCCAGTTTTTCACAGAAAGCAACCTTGTCAAGAAATGGCCATGACTCATCTGAATGGCTGACACTGACAAAAACTAAGAGGTGCTATGTAGGATTCCAAGGCATTTCTTGAGGAGACTTTACTGACCTTGATAAATAACCAAAAAACTGAGTGTTTTTAAAACAAGTCTCACTTTAACTTAATCTTGAACATCCTGCAGAAAACATACAACTACTAGAGGTATATAAAACAATGCTAAAGTAATATGTTACAAAAGAAACTCAACTCACTAATACTTTTGACAATTGACAGCTACACTGGTAGCTGACTACTGTTACAGATCAATGGAATGCATAGGGTTTCAATTGCAGAATGCAAGGACTTAAATCTTTGGACTGCACTTAAAATAAAAAAGTCTTCTACAGAGCTCTCCAACACAGCTCCTCCAGCTTCAACTGACCACTCATCCTGTGCAACAACAAAACAAAAGAGATGGATATGTTGTGAGCTGTTGAAGCTGGAAATTGACCTAGGGCATGACCCAGATATGACCTGATCAAAAAACAAAGCATGCCCAGGGCAAGCCACAATGAAGGAGTTGCTACATCCCAGAAAGAAACATCAAGCTCCTAGACAATCCAGGCAATGGGTTGCTAGGCAGAAGGGCTGAAATTGACATTATCCTTCCCAGTATATAAATAAATATGCTGTATTGATTGAGCAGTACCTTTCCTCCCATCAGGAGAGTAAGGACTCCTGCCTTTTCTTTATTTTTCTCACCCCAAGAACCTCAGGAGCTGTGACAGGTAACTTAGTTTGTGTCAACCTCATGGATTTGGGTTTAGGTAAGTAGTTTAATGTAATTATCAGTGATCCCACCTTAATAAATCATGTGATCTGCAAAAAATAAAGTGTTCTTATGCACCACAATAAACCCACCAAGAAAGAAATTAAACAGTACCGTTCACAATAGCTTTAAGAAAAAAGTAAATACTCAGGAATTAACCTAACAAATGAAGCAAAAAAATTCTATATAGAAAACTATAGTACTCTAGAAAAGGATATTGAAGGTGCCATCAAAAAATGGAAAGATATCCCCCATTCCTAGTTAGGCAGAATCAATATTTTCAAAATGGTCATACTTCCAAAACTGATATAGACTGAATGAAATTCCAATCAAAATACTCACAGAATTCCTCACAAAACTATAGAAAACTATCCTAAAATTTATATGGAATCAGAAGAACAAAAACAATCCTGGGCAACAATGACAAAGTAAGAAGCATCACAATCTCAGATTTCAAGTTACGTTACAAAGTTACAGGGATAAAAATAGCATGATACAGGCCAAAGTCAGACATGTTGATAACTGGAACAGAACAGAGGATGCAGAAACAACCCCAGTACATTCAGCTAGCTGATATTTAACAAAAGGACAAAAGAATACACTGGAGGGAGACAGCCTCTTTAACAAATGCCACTGGGAAAACTGGCTATACAGATGCAAAGATTGAACCTGTATAGTAATTGAATTAGATTGGATCTAATATAGTAATTACAAATGCTGGAAAAACTGTGTGGAAAAAGAACACTTCTATGTTGTTTGTAGGAACATAAACTAGCACAGCCACTATGGAAATGAAAATGGAGAACGCCATTTTTCTTACCATGTAATGAACTAAAATCAAAACAGATTAAAGATGTAAATATTAAAACCAGGTGAGTTGTGGTGGCACAGGCCTGTAATTCCAGAACTCAGGGGGCTTAGGCAGAAGGATTGCTGTGAGTTCAAGGCCAGCCTAGGCTACAAAATGAGTTCAAGTCCAGCTTGAACTGCATAGTGAAACCTTGTATCAAAAAGACAATATATACATACATATGTACAACAAAAACACTTAGTCCACTGGAAGATAAAGTAGATAAAACTCTTGAAGACAAGCGTAGGCAAACGCTTTCTGAATAGAACTCCAACTCTACAAGAAATAACATCGAGAACTAACAAAAAACCAGCACTTGGGAGGTTGAGGCAGGAGGACTGCCGTGAGTTTGAGGCCAACCTGGGCTAAAAAGTGAGTTCAAGTTCAGCCTGAACTGAGTAGTAAGCTTCTGTCTCCAAAAAAAGGAAGGAAAAAAACCAACAAATGAGATTCTATCAAATTGAAAATCTGCACAGCAAATGATGCAATCAACAAAGTAATACAACCTATGAAATGGAAGGAAGTTTTTAAAAGCTACTCCTCTGACAGAGGATTAATGTCTAGAGTATATAAACAATTCAAAAATATAAAATACCCAGTCCAAAAATGGGTAACATAAATGAATATCCACTTGTAAGAAGTAGTATGACTGGCTGAAAAATACATGAAAACCCATTCAACGTCTCTGGCCATTAGAGAAATGCAAATCAAAACAAGAGTCTATCTCACTCCAGAAAGAATGGCTATCATGAAATCTAATATAGTAATTAAAAATGCTGGCAAAACTATGTGGAAAAAGAACACTTCTATGTTGTTAGTAGGAACATAAACTAGCACAACCACTATGAAAATGAAAATGGAGAATGCCAGGCATAGTGGTACATGCCTGTAATCCCAGCACTATGGAGGCTGAGACAGGAAGATCATAGTAAATTTGAGGCCAGTTTGTGCTACATAGTGAGTTCAAGGCCAGCTTGAACTGCATGATGAAATCCCATCTCAAAAACCAAAACAAAACAGAAAGAAATCAATATGGAGATTCCTTTTAAAAACTAAAAATAGAAATTCTATTTGGCTCAGCTATTCCCCTTCAAAATGTCTTCCCAAAACAGTTTAAGGACATCACATTACAGTGATACATGCATACCCATGTTTATTGCAAGAAAACTTACAATAGCTAAACCCTGGAAGTGAATTATATGTCCATCAACAGATGAATAGATAAAGAAAATGTAGTACTTATAGACAATGGAGTATTACCATGCCATAAATAAGAATGAACTTGACTCTCCTGGTGAAGAGCTGAGAGGTGTACATGGTGACCAGCTTGGCTTGAGGAAGAGCAGGGCCAGGATGTAAGAGGATGTGTTGACCACTCTGAAGATCCTTATTTTCAATGTAAAGCTAACATATTGTGTCAACTTGAGTTTAAAATCTTAACTAAGTGACTCATCAGGTCTACATCCTAAGGTGTAGAGGACATGTCCAAGGGCAGCTGTTTATGCCCTATGCTGTTGTGATGGTTGAGTCATTGTGTTAACTTGAGAGGTTGAGAAATTTATGTAAGTGACTCAGTATGGGGCCAGGGTTCTCACCTTGAAAATATCCTCACCCTATGCAAGAGGAGGGGACAGATATGTGAGTACTTCCCTCTCCTAGAGTGGGTAGGGGGGGAAAAGAGGTCTGTTCTCCTCTTTTTTTGTTCTTGTTGCTCTTGCTGTCTTCTGCCACCATGAACTGTTATCCCTGTGCCATGTCATCCTGCTTTGGAGTCAGCTGATTATGGACTAAAACCTGTACAATCTGTGAACTAAATGAACCTTTCCTTCTTTAACTTTGGGGGTTGGGTATTTTTTCTCAGCAATGAGAAAAGTAACTAAGACAATTGGCAATAGTGGAGTGGGTAAGTCCAGCCTGCTGTTGAGGTTCATAGATGATATTTTTGATCTAGAACTTGCAGCAGTGATAGGAATTGATTTCAAGGTGAAAATAATTTTGGTGAACAGAAATAAGGCTAAACTTTCAATAGAGTCAAGGTAAAGCAGAAAAATCACTGGCTCCTAGACATGAGCCCACCAACTTTTAGTATCTCTCTTCCAGCCTTCAATATGCTTTTCATTCTCTGTTAAATTTGTTTTTCCTGAAGATTTTCCCTCTTGTCCCTGTATCCACTGTATGAAAAGAAGGTGGAATTCAGTGTAGCTTTCTTGGCCTATCATGTAGCTCTAGTTAGTTAAATTATGTCTAATTTTTCTTAGTTTGTTGTAAGCTCGGAAGCTCAAAATGTGCTGTGCTAATTGCTTAATGTGCCTTTACATTTTGTTCTTTTTCTGTAAGACTTGTGTAACCCCTCCCCTGCACTTGTTTGTTTCCTGTAAAAGCACTTCCTTGCTTCCTGTAAAACCAAATTACCTTTTATGGAGACAAACTGATCCTAAGACCCTGACCCCTCCCCATGTGGTTTACTGTCTTATAAACCCCTGCAGCTCCCTGCTCGGTGTGCACTTCCTGGTTGTTCCCTGGACAGTGCCACCACTGAACTCAGCTTATAAAGCACTTTCTTTTTATTTTTGGAGTCTGTCATTTTTTACCATCTCAAGTTATATGCAAAGAAGTTGAAATTCAGTGTCACTTTCTGTCCAACTATTGACAAATGCTCTGTTCCTGTACCTTCCATTTGGTTGTAATTCCTATAAAAATCCTGCTCTCTGAGAGTTGGCTGCTGGGTTCTTTGGTGAAGGATGCCAGCCAAGTCCACCAACATGAATAAAACTATACACCAACCTCCAAAACCCCAAGTGCCACTCAGTTTGTTGGTCTTGGTGTGCTACAGTGCATATTAGGAGCTGTAAACACCTTCTAGGAGCTGTAAACACTTTTTCATGTGTTGTAACACTGCTGTAACATTTTGGTTCCCTGGACATCGAAGCCAAACATGTTGACTGATTAGGGCACTGGTTGAAGCCCTCATGCAGGGAGCAGGGACTGCTCCAGTCTCCTGATAGGAAGGTACACTTTCAGAGATTCCTCAGAGTCCCCTCAGAGGACTGGAGATGAACCCTTAAGCTCACCACTTGCAACTGTCTGGAGAAACTTATCTTGCAGAAAGGGGAGAAGTGCTTGTCTGGTCTGGTCTGGTCACTGGATAAATAAAGTAAGACCCAGGAGGCATGAAAACATTGCATATTACTTATTGAGACAAGTGCAAAGACTATGATGGTGCATAATGTGCGTTTGAGAAACTTGTTGAAAAGATCGTTCAAACACCTGAACTGTGGGAAAGTGAAAACTAGAATAAAGGAGCCAAATTGTCACACATGGAAGAAAACCACATGTCATGACCCATGTGATCCTAGAAGCTCTTGGGATGAAGGACCCCAAGAGATTGAGAAAATAAAGAGGCAAAGCTGGTGTGAGATGGAGCCCTCATCCCCCTGATGGGAGGAAATGAACTGCTCAACCACTAGAGCACATTTATTTACATACTCTGCATACTCCAGAAGAATAATGTCAATTTCAATACCACTTCTTAGCAACTTGTTTGCCTGGCAAGCCTGGGCCTCTTGCCTTGTTGGTGCTGGAACAACTTGTTTACTTGGCTTGTTTTGGGCTGTGTTTTCAGGGTAGGACTTGCTTTAGTCCCACACATGTGATCAATCTCCAGCTTCAATGGCTCCCTACAGCCATGGAAGAGGGACCTGTGTTTTGTGTGTTAAACTCTGGTAAGCCAGGGATATGGCTGAGTGGCACAGCATCTGCCTGACTTTAAACTCTGAGAAACCCATCTGTCATATATTTGATAAAATAGTGACATCTTTCTGTAAGCTATTTTAGGGATTTTGCACATAATTGTTTTGTATCATGGTAGAAAATATTTGTGAGCCAAGTGTAGTGGCTTACTCCTGTACCTAGCACTTGGGAGGCTGAGGCAGGAGGATCATTGCAAGTTCGAGACCAGCCTGGACTACAAAGTGAGCTCAAGACCAGCCTGCATAGTGAGACCCTATCTCAAAAAGACAAAAAGAAATTGTGAGAAATCCCATCCAATGACTTACTTTTTTTTGCTCTCCTTCCAGATCTAAAAATCTTTACTTACTTTTTAAATTTTATTTTAAAGAGAATAAAACAAAAGAGGACAGAACAAAGCAGATCAGAACAGAACGATGTAAGCAACAGAGCACTTCACAACAAGGCAACTGGATATTAACAGTAGCTACCATAATGTTTCTTTCTTTGAAATGGTTGAGCATGCCTTCACACACAATAATATCAAACATAACAAAATAGTATAAGACCATTCAAGAGAATGAAACTATTACAGGGCATTCTGAACCAAATAACAGAAAATGAACAATGGCTACTATAATATCTCATTTTCCATAAAAATTTTGTTTATACTATCACACAAATTAATATCTAATAAGACACAACATGATCAAACCAATGGTAATAGAAGAACAAAATCATGGTAGGACTTCAAAGCAAGATGATAGCAGATCAGCAATGGCTGCCATAATGTCTTGTTTTCCTCAAAATACCATCACACATAATAAAATCAAAAAGCCAGAATAAAACCATTCCAACTAATGAGTGAAAACATTATAAGGCTTCAAAGCAATGTAATGGAGAATCACAATTACCATAAAATCCTATGTACTCTTACCATTTCTTACACTAGGGAGACTACATGGTATTTATACATGGAAGTTTGATTTATTTCACTTATGAGTATGGTCTCAAGTTGCATCCATTTATTTATAAATATCTCAATGTAATCATTCTTTATAGCTGAGTAGTACTCCATTGTATAAAAAGACCACAACTTTTCTATCCATTCCTCAGTTGCTGGGCACTTAGGTTGTTTTCAAGATCTGGCTTTTACAAATTATGCTGCTACATTCAGTGACTTTCACAAGTAAAAATATTACAGCAAGCATGTGCAGTTTTCAGTCTATAGTTTTTAATGTAATATAAAATAGGCTAGTTTTATATTTGATTTTATGATTCACATTTATCATGTAATTTTTAAGACACCTATCTAGTATATGTCACTATGAAGTCAACTTTTATTCTTTTTTGCTTAAATACTTCTATTAATTACTGAATTACTTGGTATGTAGAATCCCTGGAACCATGGGGAAGTTATAGATATCATTGAACCTATCAAATATCCTTTGAGTGACACAGCATGATCTCACTACTTTATAAGATTTTGAGGTTCTCTTTTACTACTAAGATTATTACTACTAATAATCTCAGTACAGATTCTAGCCCAGGCCACTTCAGACCTAAATTTCTATTTGTTCTGATGATATTTTCAAAACAGTGTTGGTATATCAAGGAAGTTTGGAATTATTTTTAAATTTATCTCATTGGTTAGCTTGGTTGTTTGTTTGTAGCTTAAATTCTGTAATAGGTACATTGAATTCATGTTCCTTTGTATGGTGTTTTTGTTTACATGGCAAAAAGGCAGAATGGCAATAAAAGTTTCCCACATTTCAGAAGGGCAGAATAGTGTGTTGACTGAAACTCCTTTACTTCTTTTTTTTTCTTTTATTTAAAAAAAATGAAACAGAAAGAGTGTAGAAATAATACATAATTTCAAAAAACAGTAAGAAATCACTAGCTGATAATTACATATTTTCCTCCTAGAAGTAGTTGTTCAAGTTACAAAAGTAAAGCATACAAAGTGGACATTCAAACAGTGAGACTGGACCTTCTCAGTGGTCACCAACACCTTCTTGATGTCATCACTGGCCCAGCTCTGGGTCTAAGCCTGCATGGTCTTGATAGCCATAGTGGCAACACTGAGGCTGGGCTAAGCCTGCTGCGAGGCTGCCTCCCATCCCGTGGTTCATAGATTCCTATTTTTAATCAAGTCTTTAAAGTGGGAGGGGGGAGAGTCTGACTTTTTCAATATATATTCTTTATATATTCTAGATATTAGTCCTTTGTCTGAGGAACAATTGGTTAAGCCTTTTCCCCAATTTGTAATTCCTCATCAGTCTGTTGGTGATTTGTCTTGCTATGCAAAAGCTTTTTAATAAGAAGATATCCCAGTTGTTGATTCCATGTAATATTTCTTGTGCAATTGGGCTTTGTTCTTTGTGGTGCCCTTTTCTGTCCATGCCGCGTCCTAGTCCATCCACGCCTTGTGACAATCGCTTCTCCAGGAAAAGGACGCCGCATGTGGGAATTGGGCGCGGGGATCTTGGATTGTTTTGTACTGATAATTGTAATTTGTGTAGTTCACATGTGTATGTTTTTATGTAATGCTCAATATGGAGTCGAGGGTGGAGACTC